>JAAGNO010021636.1:22688-46158 GCA_033439905.1 Ceryle rudis
GTCCTGGTCAATAGTCTAGGTATCAAACTACTTGTTGTCAAGTATGCTCAGCCCTAGACATACACAAGAAGCCTAATTACACAGTTCCAGTCTCCTGACCACTTCTAAGTTTTTAAGTACATTGAAGGATAAGAAATGCTGTGCCCACTTCTGTTCATGCTGCAAGTTGAGTGTTCCTACATAAATACGGCAACAAAGAGGCTTTGACTCAAGGGTTTCATTCCCCTTTCTCTCAGTAAAAAAGCAGACAGTACTTCAGATGCTGACTAATTTTTTTCCTATCAAAACACACCCTCTTGTATGTATCATGGAGGTATGGATAGAACCATACAAACAGTAATTGTTAATTCATTGACTTCTCCAAGTTAAGCTTGTAGGCTTGCTGGTTTATGGTTGTCAGATCACTGCATAGTGTGTAAGTCCTGGTCCTGTCTGCCTCAGAAAGCCATAGAACCAAGAAAAATGGATTTTTTAACATGTATTTTCAACCACTAATGAAAGAAGATTATTAGTTTAAGATCCTGATGAATATATGTGCCACTGCAAATGCAAAGCTAACATCCTACGCAGTGGATTCCTGCTGGGACAGAATCAGCCCTGGAAAGCACTTGAAACATATGCTGTGAAAACTCAAGGATTTTCTTTCCATCACAGGGAGAAATTACATATGGTAGATGTTCACTGTGAGTTAACGAACTGATTTAGCTATCTAATCCTCGCATAGGAAACATTCAGTTCTTGTATCGCAGTCCAGCATGGTTAAGCTTCACTTTTATGTAGTAAGTCTTAAATATGCACACAGTTTTTTGACCACTAGATAGTGCTACCCCAATGACAAAAGTTTTAATATTCACACACTAATTGCTTTGAAAAGGTTTTCTTAAGCAACTTGATGGCAATTTTCTCACGGACTCTTCTTCTTCGGGTGTAAACCAGATATATATTAACAACTTATTATCCTTGAGGTCCCTTCCAACCTGACATTCTATGATTCTATCATCTCTAGGTATACACCAGATGGAATGACCTCTACCTAATCTGTTAAATAACAACAAATGTTAGGACAATGATACTGTCTTCCCGTGTATTTCCTGAAAAGCACAGTATCATGTAGTATCAAAGGCATCTTCATACGCTGAATGTACTTTTGACTCCAGCAAAAATGCAATTGATGTTGAGCATAATATCAATGGTTTAGCATGGTCTATATTATAAGGTGTAAAAATTGTGTATAATCAGTCGGAATAGTCAAAAATCACATTGTCATTGCATCACCTATTAGCCAGTATGCTGCAGTTTTTAATCTCCCATTTTTTCTAGTCTACTGTTAGGTTTGATCTTACTTCTCTGCACCATTGCCAAAAAAAGGGCCAGGCAGAGTTCCATGCAGAAGATCTAGGTCAACAAATAAAACTCTTCCTTGTATGCAGAAAACAGAAGAAAATGGTTTTACCTACCTGAATATAGACAACTGTAGATATAGATGACTTAGGTGACTTTCTTGCCATGTGGCACATGCTAGAGATGGCTATACAAATGACCATTAAATAAATTAACATTGAATCCTGGGGGGTTCATAGAGCAAATTTTCCAGCTTAAGAAAACAAAATAAAACACACCATGCTAATGCATGTGGACATCATAGGAAACACCAAGGAGTGCAGGAAAAATTCAGCTCCTCTTCATACCTCTTCTTTAAGAGGTCAGACATAAGGAGTCAAAGTTACTTCCTTTGTCAGACATAAGAAAATAACCCACAATCAGAATTTAGGGCAATAGCTTTTGACCTTGTGGCTGCATGATTTAAGTGGCAGCACAGAAATCTGTTTCTTAGATCCTAACTGCACTGTCTGTCTTGGATGTATTGAGCTTTGTATTTCTCAGCACCATTATTTGGGTCAACCTAGGGAAGATCCTGCAATAGATATATTGACAGTAGTAGATGCTGTATAGTGTTAACTACTGACCTTACAAGACAAATCATCTCTGTCTTCTCAAGTGAGAGCAGCAGAGACAACATTTAGAATTTGATTCCACGGTACACGTTACTTCTAATCCACAGGTCAAAGATTAGGGAGCCTAAAGAAATATGGTGGAAATATGCACTCTCTTCTCTGCAACAGAACCAGTGCACATCACTTGTCATCAAATCAAAATACAGGTATGCCAAGCACTGCCTTTCCTATTGCAGTCACCTTCAGAGATTCCTCCTCTCATGTCACTGTCATGAAGGAAGTGGCCTAAAGGACAAATCACTGCAGTCCATATGAGGAGTGAGGGAAAAGCACTCCTTCTTTATTTCCCTCAGTCACAGCAACAAATGGACTGTTGCTGAGAATTTATCAATTATTTAGGCAGCTGCCATTTATTCTTCAGCTCTTTATTCCCCAGATTAAAATACCTCCATCTCTAGACCAAACTCCATCTTCAATTATTCATTTAGCTGGGCAAAATTCTTCCCTTGCTCATTTCAGTTCTATTCTTTGTTTGACTTGAACTGTTGGAACAGCAGCAATTTGTAGATTATTTAATGCAGAGTTTGGAAATTAGCCAAGACCTATAAATTGACCTGCAAAGTATATCATCCAGACTTGGCAAGGAGTATGGAGTAAAGAATATTGCAATGACTGTCATGGGCTTTGCATCATAACATAATCATGCCATCCTGATCCATGCGAATAGTGGTGCTCACAACAATTGGGTAAGTGGCACAGGTTTAGTATCTGTGCAGTTTGCAGATTCATAATTTACAGTGACCTCTCTATATCTGTTGCAGGATATAAATCCCAGATATCCACACAAGCACCAAGCAAAACACCCAAATAAACCTGCCAGTCAGCTCCCTGTGCTAAGACTCCAGTCAACACATTTGATTGGAGTTCACTCTTTCATCTTTCAGCAGAAGTTTCTTATTTTACTAAGAAATATAATTAAAAACTAGCTCTACAAGAATGTCCCCATTGCCAAACAGTATTATATACACAGGGTTCTCTGAATTACCACAGAGAAGGAGGAAGAGGGAATTTAGGTTAATTTTATGCTCCCAAAACCTCCACATCATCTCTTGAAACCTTTGTGTATCTGTATTTGTACTGAACCTGTTAAGGTGTCAAGACCAGGAAGCAGCATTTGTCTCTCTTTCCAGAGGTTGTGCATGATGTCTTTAATATAATTAAATATTTATTTTTTTAAAATGCTCAGAAAATAACTTCTCACTCTTCCTTTCCCGTTCTGTGCAGCTTGAAAAATCTTGTTATTCATACAGAACCATTTTGTCTCCTATTTCCACTAAACAACACATTAAGACAATTAAACATAGAACCTGAAAGTTCTGAAATGAGAGGGAAAAGCACAAGAAGGCTAATTACACAGACAGCAGTTCAATGGTTAATTATGAAGATAACAGTTGTGGCACCATGCCTAAGGCTGAATCAAGTATTTGTCTTCAAAAGTGTGGATTTTTAACATAAAGTTTTTGAATTTTTAATATTTATTTAAAGTACAAGCCAGCCTTGCTTACACTGAAAACATAAAAAGGAATCGGTGTGGAAGAGCTTTCTTTAATGGTAGCTCTTGTACTTGGATAGGGAACAAAGCACATTCTTCTGTCTTCTGGTCCACTCTGCATCATCTTACTTTACTAAGCAGTTGTTTTCCCATCAGACAGGCAACAGGGTCCTCTGGGAATATAATAGAAAGGCTTAAACTCTTTCTTATGATGATGAACTGTATACCTTAGGCCGACTGCAGCTCGGAACACACGTTTTCCACTGATAAACATTTAGACAGATTCACCAGATAACACATAGTTAGTAGCAATACTCAGATGACACACAGCTCTTTGTTGACAGAGCATCACTACTACACCCAGTGATTCACTATTTAGAGAAGACCAGTTACAAGATGAGGGAAGGCTGGTTGAAACTGAAGCTGAGGTAGGTAAAATAGTAATCACACCACAGCTCAGCAGCCTTATTTTAAAAGACCATCTGCAACTGCTGGCTGACAGCTGGAGTAGGTCACTCTTCCTTTCTGACTTCATGGGTGTCTCCTGGGGAGAGAAAGGAGGGGGCCAGGGAGGAAGAAGTGCTGGCTGTGTAGGAGACAACAAGTCTCACATTCGGTCTGTTAAATAAATATCCAACACAAACCTCATCCTTACTTCCCTGCCTTGTCTCTTCTAGAAAGCTGCATGTAATAATAAAAAATGAATTAAAAAAATGACCCACAGGGAAATACAGTACATTTCCGTCTCCATAAGGTCGGAGGAAAAAAACATGACAGATGTTAGGTGGCCTTGTAGTAGGTGATGAACAGACTGTACAAGTGTAGGGAGACATGCAAAGGCATAGAATACAAAAGAACAAGATAAATCGATTCAAATGCTTACTAAGTGGTCCAGATTAAAATAAAATTATTTCAATCATTAATTCTACAACAAAGGAACATTAGCCAGAAATTAAATGCAGAGGGTCTTTTAGATCAGTATCAATCTATTGGAGAGAATGAGTAAAGCCAAAACAGATGTGGTTTAAATTCACTTCCATTAAATCGCTTCAGCTTCACACAGGTTTAGTTAAAATAGACCTGTCTCTAGCTTTTATCCCAGAATTTTTAATAAATTTGATGGTATTCTTAATATGGCTACTACTTTAAAGTTACTTTTCCCATTAATATCCCATGTAACTAAAATTGGGAAAAGCCAACACTTCTACAAAATATTCAGTTGGAACGTCAATACATATCAAATGCCACAGACTAAGTATACAACTATTACCCTTCATCCTCACATAGAAGTATTAAAAACACTCCAAATGAAAGCAGACTCGCTTCAAACACCAAAGCACAGCAAACCTCTGACTGATAATTGAGAGGACTGATGTATTTTCTGTCACACTTCCAGTATAGCTGAGGCGCTAGATTAGTCAGTATAACTTGGAAATTTTTATTAAAGAGCTTTAAAGGTCTTGTTCATGTAAATAGCATTGTTCACCCTCAGGCACTTTATCCTGTTGCATATGTAAAACCTCAGCAGAATACAGTCCAACCTTATTTGATCAGCACTCATCTTTCATAGAGAGAGAAAAGGCAGGAATAATTTCCTCTAAATGCTCGGTAAAACAGTGGGAATTCCTGAAACTGCCAGTGAAGGTGAAGGACTGTGACTGAAGTGCATTTGTTTAGTTTCACTTGGTTTGCAGTTCTGCCCTTTCTGCTTGCACAGAGGAAGCAGGAGCTCATGGACTAATTTCTTGGAGTTGGTGGGCCCAAGGCAGGCAAGAATATCAGCTCTGGGTGCTCATCATCTTGGGGAGACCATTTAATTTTGAGACCTACTCCACAGGCAGTCTTGAAGCATGTTCTACAACTGTTGGTACATATCCCCCTCCCCAGAGTCAGAGCCATGTCAATCCTGCAAGAGCTCAAGTAGCTACTTATTTGAAGCCTGCTACTTATGACAATTTCACAAGACCATGATGAGGTGAATTAGGAAGGTTGCCCCTCTTCTCTGCTTTCCCTCTCCCAGTTATTCCTTCCTACAGAGAGAGAAGGATGTTGAATGGAGCTAGCATGCCCATGAAACCTTACTGCAGGCTACACTAACTTTTGCATGCTCCAAAGATTACCAATGGACATTTCGCTTTCCATGCTGAGGAAAGAACACTTTGTATTAATTATGTTGCCATCAATTAACCATTGCTATGATCTCAGTGGACTTATGCTCAGGACCTATTTGTCTGTGAGGCCTTTTGGTGCTGTGGCTTCAGCTGCCCAATTAGAACAGCAATCCCTTGGGAAAACCTCAAAAGACAGTCTCTTCTTCCTCTTTTAATTTCATTCTGAAAATCTCATTCCAGTTATTATGTGCATTGACAATAGCCTTTCTATGCTGTTTGTTTATAGAAAGTGACATCATTCCCTTCAAAAAAACAGGAGGAGGAATCCGTGGAAATAAGTGTGCCGTGGCAGGGGACCACTTTGGAATAAAACTCCTTCACACAGGGCAAGCAGCTGTACAGGGAGCTTGCTGAGGGACCGAGTCCTTCGCAACTGCAAACCACCAGCAGGAAGCAGCCTCTGTGTAAGGAAGTGATTAGGTATTTATATCCTTCACTGTGGCCAGTAAACAGAATTAGTGTGACTTGGACCAAGTTTTAATTATACAGGAGCTTAATGATCTAAGCTGTTGTGGGAGGAGAGCGTGGGGGAAGAGAATGAAGGGTCAACAAAGTGCATCTGTCTGTTTTCTCTCCATGTCTCTTCAGAAACAGCATTCACAGAGCTATTTTTACTGGGTTTTGCAAGGTGTTTTTTCCTTCCCTTAGCCCAAAGAATATTAGATTCATGACTGCTTCTGTTTGGTTCATATTTCTAAGCACAACTCCTTACCAGCATTTAAGTCACTAAACTTAAAACACCAACCACCTCATTTCTCAGCGTACGTCTTCAAACTTACAAGGCAGGTAAGAAAATCCTCTCTGAATGGCACCTGCTCACACCCTGTGAGCTGACAAAGTTACTTTGCTACCTTGACCAACAGCACAACTCAGCAGTCTGAGTGAAGAACCAGCACTGATTCTATAACTGGATGCTCTAATTAGAGATCCTAGGGAGAGTGTGTCGGTTCCTACCTGTCTGAAAGAAAACTAATCTTCTGCATACTTAACTTCAGGAACTGTAATCAGATTTGCATTTTTCCTACAATCTCCAGTACTGGAATCCACCCTTAGCAAATTGTATTGAATATTACTGTTTCATTCCAGCTACCAAAAAAAACCTCTGAAAAACATGCAGGTTCAGCCTGTTGGTTTGAATATTTTGGTCCTTTCCAACTTTGTTTTGTATAGAGGGAGCACTCCTGAAAACATCCAACATTTGACTAGCGATTCTCCTCAGCTCAACCGTTGCAGCTAGCACGGCAGGGAAAGAGGAATACTCACACTATAAAACTCATGTTCTGCATCTCTAAATGCACTTAAAGTCGTAGCTAAGGCCTTGACTCGTCTTCCTGGGCAAATGCAGAAATCATAGAGGTTCAGATCTTACTAAAGCCTACTTGCAGGGATTTCATTTTCCCCTGCCATTCATTTTTAGGCTGGAAATAAGCATAAGGAAGTGGCATGAATGCTAAAGTAGGTAAACACAGAGACTTCTGTTTTTAGTCACAAATACTGATATTTCCCTTCTCTGCCTTTTGAGTGCTAATTGCTATACCAGCCTCAAAATTTCTTTTACACATGGAACAAGTATTCAGACAACTTCCAGACAGAAAAGTACAGCACAAGAAATTGTGATTTAGTGACATCCTCTTCCTTCAGTAGAGCTCATTATGATTTTGACTAACAAGCCTCCCTATCAGCAGGGGTAAGCAACTGCTTTGTCAGCTCAATTGCCACTCACCTAACCAGAGCACAATCCTGCAATCAATCAACTGTCAGGACAGAGGCAGCAAGTTAACTGATGCAGAGGGAGTGGAGTCATATCAATTTGCCCCATGAATGCTCAATTACAGAAATCTCATATCAGAACTGAGTTACAGGCTCTTGCACTGGTCACCTGTGCTTGTGCTGAGCAGACATACTTGCAAGCAATATGCAGAGCACAGTTATGTAGGAGAGGCACTGATGCATAGCTGAGGTAAAGGTTACACAGATTTGAACAGCTGCAGATTACAAAGCAGCTATTTAAGCAATTAAGTGCTCCTCACCATGTGCTGAGACTGCAGAAGACAGCTTCATGTTTTCTACACTGCTATTGAAATCAATTTATCAAAGGCTTGATTTTCTTTTCAGAATGGCTACGATCTTTCAGCTTAAGCAGTAGTATCAGCCTATGTGGTTAAAGCTACCTCAAAACTGAAGTTACCCTTTTTTAGTGTAAAGAGGTTGATAAGAAGGCAAAATAAACCATTGATACTATCAAGCAGATAGTATTAAGTGGATAATACTGTACCCTCATTTAAAGGATGACCGGCTGGATTCAAGTGCCAAGTGAAGAAAAAAATCAGGCTACCACATTTGAAATCCTGGTCCAATACATAATCATCTGTGAGACTGCTGCCATAGAAATCCATGTCTTATTCCGTGTAATGAAGTTTGGCACAGCAAAACCTGTGTTTCTCTATGCTGAGAGATAAAAACATGAAATATCTAAAATTAATCAGAGAGAGGTTTATTCTGCAAGAAGCTATCTATCAGTTTGAGCCAAACTTCTGCAATTTGTCACTGTGAACTAGACATCTATTGCAATTAAACTGGCTTTTCTTTAGTCTGTACTGTTGATAAATATAATTCATGAATGTGCTTAAGTATTGTTTCTGCAGATTCCAATTTCTTCACAGTGACGACAATTGAAGGGATCATCACTTATTCAGCTAGAATAAACAGAAAAATAACCAAGAAGCAAGACACCCTTTAGTTTTCCAAGGAAAATAAATTCTCTATAAACCCAACAATTTACAAGTTACTCCCTTTTGTAATGCACAGAGATGTACCTTCTTGAAAATGTTGTGTTATATCTATTTAGACAGAAGACACGCAACAGAAAACAGTGTTGCCGATTTCAGATGTCAGTTACTCTCTTAACACCGGTAAAAGAAAAATAGTCCAAAACTGAAATTCTTTACTTCCAGACAAGCTCGTGTAAGACCATGCGTTGGCATATGCACAGGGGTTATTCACTGTCTAGCTCTATTGTGCATACCAGCCAGGACAGGGTTTTCAGAGTTTTCATTCTTACCCGTAAAACTGCTGGTTCAAACCTGGAGGGCAATGCTTCAACACAAAGCAGTCAGCAATGTGTACATCGGGGATTTACTACATTTCACGACTCCATTCAACTTTAGTGAATGACAGTTTAAAAGGTTGCAGTCACATGGTAAAACACTATGATGAGACAGCTAGAGAGCTACGAAATAGATTGCTTCCTAACATGAAAAAAAGGGTTTTCTGAAAAACAGAAAAATCCCAGGTGAGTTATCTAACTGCAGCAGTAAGCAGTTGTTGACCAATTTTTCCAAACTAACAATGTGGAGTTAGAATGAAGGCTTTAACTAAGACGTTCATAAGGTTCTAGTCCTTCTTTCAAATGCAAAAATCATGCATTGAACACGTGTAAAACAAAACATATTTGTGTGGTTTGTGGTTTCTGCCTAGAATACTTCTTCACGTACCCACTTCACAGTCCAGCAGTGTGACTGGAATGCAGACAGCAAACATTTTACATGTAAATTTAAAATAATAGTTAGGAGGAAGGGTGAAAGAGTTTAATGAGCAGAAAACAGCATTTACCTACAAATAACTTTTTAAACATGCAAAGCTGCTCAAGAAGCTTAAAAAATAGCCAAGAGTCTCACCCAACTCTGAATGTTGAAGAAGGAAGAAAAGCCAAAGGCCATCTGGAGTGAGCACTTTTGCCATTTCCCACTACAATTACTCTATTTGCAATGAAATGGACAACTCTGCAGTACATAGTAAGATGGGAGACTTAGAAAATGTGACTATGCTTTCAGAATCCCAACTGGAAAAATTTTAGGCAGCTTTTTTAATACAATAAATAGAAATTAAAAGTAGGCTAGTGTAAAGGTTATGATTTTTTTTGTCTTCTCCTCTTATGTATATGTGTTTCAGAATGAAATAAATTTTCTATTTCAAGAGTTTTATCATGACACTTCAAACAAAGACTATCATTGCTTTTCAGCAGAACATATCTGAGAACATTCAGTACTTGACTTCTTTCCTCTACAGAAATTATTCACCAAACTGAAACCTCACTCTCCTAGAATCATAGAATCCTATAATTGTTCTGGTTGGAAGAGACCTTCAAGATCATTAAATCCAACTGTTAACCCAGCACTGCCAGTCACATTAAACCATATCCCTCAGCACCACATCTACATGACTTTTAAATACCTCTAGGGATGGTGACTCCACCACTGCCCTGAGCAGCCTGTTCCAGGGCTTGACAACCCTTTCAGGGAATAATATCCAACCTAAACCTCCCCTGGTGCAACTTGAAGCCATTTGCTCTTGTTCTACTGCTTGTTACTTGGAAGAAGAGACTGACCCCCACATCACTACAACCTCCTTTCAAGCAGTTGTAGAGAGTGATAAGGTCTCCCCTCAGCCTTCTTTTTTCTAGTCTAAACAAGCCAAGTTCCCTCAGACACTCCTCATAAAACTTGTGTTCTATGCCCCTCACTAGCTTGTTTGCCCTTCTTTGGACACTCTCCAGAACCTAAATGCACTTTGTGTAGAGATGGGCCCAAAACTGAACACAATATTCGAGGTGTGGCCTCACCAGTGATGAGTACAGGGGAACGATCACTTCTGTAGTCCTGCTGGCCACACTAAGAAAATACAAGCCACAATGCTGTTGGCCTTCTTGGACCGTTTGGACTCCTAAACTGTTTGGCTTCCAACAACACACAAGAAGTTACTGTATCTCTGCTAAGCCCACCTGACATGCAGGGCCAGATGCCCAGAGCCAGTGGGAACAAAGGAACACGGCACAGATTAAAAAAAAACAGAGAAAGAGGGTGGAATGAGAAACAGGACAACACCAGAGCAGGGCTTGGTTCTGGAGAAGGAATACCCAGTCAGATTATCCCAACATAAAAGCCAGTCAAACATTAAGACACAAGCTACCCTTAAACTATGTGCTGTAAATGCCACTGCAGACTTGTCTGCACTGTGTGGGGTTCACAGGATATGGGAGGTTGCCCTGCGCATGAAGTGTTTTGCAAGTTATTTTCCATTACTTTTCCATTAAGTTGAGGGATGTTTGGAAACTACTAGAGGCAAGTCAGGAGGACAGAAATCACCATGAATCCTCCCCTTACAGTGTGGGTCTTTTGATGTCAACAGAACAGTATTTTCCAGGGAAGGAGCTTCAGACAGTTAGTCACTGGTGATAGTGCAGGATGACGACTAATTACAGCACTATTTCTGGACAGCAACTTTCCAGCTCCTTGTAGAACACTGTAATGAGACAGCTGGCATCATTTTTAAGGTATCCAAGGTGAAAGAAGACAGCTGTTATGTGCTGTTTCTACAAGCACAAAAATTATCACAGAGGCTTTGGAAACTCCAGTTAAGAAAGGTACAGAGTAGATTTCTGTTCAGAAGATAAATGGCAATCTTATAACATTTTAAAGAGAGTCTCATGATTGGCAATCCATATTCCCAGCATGAAGCCCTGCTTTTGACAATGATGCTTTTGAGATTTTTTTTTTCACAGTATAGGGGAGAAAAAACTGAGAAATTGAAAAAAAAATGAACACTATATGCTTCGCAACTCATTGCCAAATCAGGTAGTCATCCAATTGTAGAGTCAACTCACTAAAAGTAATAAGCCAGCAAAACTTCATAGATGAAAATGAATCATTGTATTTTAACACTTAGCAGTATGGAAAAAGACATCATTCTGATTTTAATTCAGTTAAAGAATTCAGACATTTGTGCAGATTCTCCATCAACCTCAGGGACATAGACTACCACACAAGATACACCCTGAAGTACCTCACTGAATTGGAAACCTAACTCCTGACAAGTTGTTAAGATTTGTCTCTCCCCCCCTAGGCACTCCACAGCACCTCTTGCAACCACACTGCTTTTTTATACGTGTTCTCCACTGAGTGCTTACAGGTTTCTATCAGGTTCATGACTATACAGTACCCTGAAGGCAGGGTGCAAATTGAAGCATGTGTGTATCAGTCAAACACCAACATTATTTTAAACTTACTGTATGGCTATTACTGCACAAGGATAAGCAGGCCAGACAGCATATGATAAGAAAATGTCACATGGGGTTTCATATAAAGCTCCCTGTTCAAGCACAGAAAATCCATAAAACTGTTTAGCTCACATCTACAGAAATGTGAACCTGTTTACAGAAGTTTTTTGATCTGACTCATGGAAAGCATTTATCCAGCAAAAAGCCCATTTTTTTCCACTTCAACTGCTCACGACTCAACCTGAAGCTTCTTATCAAGAGAAACAGAAGTTTCTCCCATTCCCTCTGTGACACATTTCATCAACAGCTCAGGGCCACAGTTATTGTCTTAGCTTTATAGCACAAAACAGTCTCCCCTTCAGGCTTGCCAGGATGTCTTCAGATATAGGAGTCAAGACCCTTCCTCTCCTTTCTCCCACTAGCCCACTGTAAGATGACAAAAATTCTAGTTTTTCCTCTGCAGACACACACCCCTCATGAATTTTCAGAGGTCCTTAAGAAACAAGATGCATCCAAGCTAAATAAAAAGTTTAGTCTTTGCTTTGCTGGTGCACTGCAGACTGTAGAATTTGGCTTTCATAAGTAATCTTCAACCCATAATGAAACACCTTATCTACATCTGTGTTTTTGACTTGTGATGCATAAGTAATATGTTAGCAGTACGGTGAAAGGAGACTTTAATAAAAATGCACAACAAAGATCTCTAAAATGAAACTGTTACTTGGCTTTGGGGAGGATGGGCTTTATTAAGAATACCGTATATTAAAAGAAGAAGAATGTCTTACCTGTGCTGTTTTCATACACTGGTGGCTCCATTATGGAGGAATGGGCACACAGGATAACAAAGGAATAACGCAAAGCAATTTTCTTTAAATATTCTGGAGCACATTACAGACCAGCCCTAGTCTGTTAGGGTCTTGAGTGCACTAATATGCCTTAAATAGCTGTGACCAGTCTCAGCTGAGGGTGCTCCTACATCCTTGTACACAGGAGCTCTATTCAAGCTCACCCCTGGACCTTCACTCTTTGCCTGGGGTATGGTAGAAGAGTGCTGGTGTCCATGGTCGTATCTGGCCACTGGAGCCCATTAAACTAGGCTTTGGCCCACAGACCAGCTTCCTGGTTTGACCTCAGCCTAGCTTTACTGCTATGAACCTGCTAGATGATCACTGGACCTAATCCTAACCCTGACCTATGGATTGACTTCCTGGCTTGACCTTCAATCTGCCACATGTCTGTGATATTGTCTCATAATCCAAAGTCTTGGTAAGACATGGTCACCATCTCCAGATCTTTCCAGCTTGGCTGATGGGGGTACTGGAGGATGTGTCCTGGCCAGTGAGGCACCTGTCCTGATAGTTCAGGGATCGTCCTTGTTTTCCATCTCCCCATCCCTTAGGGAGCAACTCTGATCTTGACACAGTCTGTGTGCACAATATGGGATGAGCAGTTGGTGCAAAACTTCCTTTTAGAAAGGCAAACAAAAGATTATTTCCTACCAGAATACTTTATTTTGCAAGAGAAAAAGACAGGGAATGTGAGGCCTTTGCCTGCACTTTTCCACTGTTTCTCCTTCCCATGCCTAGAGAGAGCATTGTCAAGTATAGCATTCCCCTGATTCATCACGTCTAATCTTTGTGGATATTAGACATGTTTGTTGTCTTAATTCTTTGAAGACAGCAACCACCTGAAATACTAAGTAAAATGAATTTTAGAACCTCACGACACTGAAAGTCACACTTGTTCATGTTGAGTTCAACGCTCAAACCCTGGTTTAGTCAAAGACCGTTTGCTACAGTGCAATAAAGGTAACTCACTATAGATTGCCTAGCATATCATTGGCTGACCCAGTCCTTGAATTAGAACTTTCTGCCCTGCACAAGGATTAAAACAAATTCTCTTACTAACCACTCAACTGGCAAAGAAAATTAACAGATGATAATCATCCAGAACTTAACTTAATTTGGAGAAAAGTAAGAAAAGCAAAAGGTACGCAGCTGGTTTTAGATGGAGCTATGGTAGTAGCTGCTTTGCACTTCTGTTGTAAAAGTGCACAAAAAGTTAGGGAAAGACGTCTCCCCCACATATGAAGAAGATAACATCATTAGCATGGAAATAAGTAAGTCTCATATGCAAATAATAGTCTTCTCTGAAAAAGAACTAATGAACAATTTATTCCAAAACACTGGAGTTACCTCTACAACACTTCAAGGATCATTTGTTATGACTAGGAATAAGAGTTTCATAATATGTCAGATCATTAGTCACTGCCTTACTAGTAAAACCGTCAAAAGACCTTGACTTATACAGAATGTCTGTACAGGAGTTTATTGTAAGGGACATAAATCTGAAAACTAGTTAACCTTAAAATAAGGAAAATTTCTTTGTAAATTTAGAGCTATAATTGATTCCTGACAAAGAACACATTTATAATTTTTGGTTTTGTTAGACCCCTTAAGAAAGAGCTTTTCAATATTTGCATGAGAGTTGGAAAAATGCAATTTATTGGTCACCTTAAAACAACTTTAAAACAAAGGCCTTCATTTTTGGGGCAAAAGATAACCCAAACAAAAACTTCTACCCAGACAAAGCATGCAGAAATACATCTGTTCACAAAATACTTTGAACTACACTGCAAGATAATGAACATTAATTTGACAAAAAATAAAATGTTTTATGCAGCAAATCTACATAACAAACTATTTAATCCAAGGTAAAGATACTTCACTGTTTTAAAGCAGTTATGTAGATTATTTTGCAAAGATACTGCTTTTTAGATCAATGACCTCTATTTCTTTTTACCCTCAGGTTATGAAGTTTACTACAGAAATAGGATTTTAAAAAAAATATTTTGCACAATCTTTTCCTGCACTAATATAAACTTTATTACACAATATGATGAAGTCACAGTCCTGTTTTTCAGGAGGCAGGAAAGACCTGACCACAGCAGAAAAAATCTTGGGACATAAGGGGGACAGGGGCAACATAATTAGCATTTGCTTAAATACTGCAAGAAAAACAGGTGTAGTGAAGAAAATGTTGAGTCAAAGAAACAAGGCTTCTGTTTACCAGTGAAGGAGAAAGCCATTCTATGTTTCTTGTGTAATCTGTCAAGTAAGAAATGTTTGATTTGGGCAAAAAACTAGCAGTAGAAGAGAAAAAATACCACTGCTGATCAGTGTCAAATCACCTCTTAGACCTCGAGTAAACTTAGAATGAGACTTCTTGAATGAAAATACCTGAAAACAAAGGACCATATGTCTCTAAACATCAAAATACTGATGTTTTTTTCAGCATTTTGCCAAAAGAACTTGAAAATAAAGTGCAAGAAGCACATCTTCAGGACACACTTCATCCACCTTATCCCTAACATAAACCTGGAGTTGTTCAGAATGTATTTTGATACCTCTAAGTTTTCTGACTCCTTCTGTTCCGCTACCACTTAATTCTGATTTTTCATATTGTTGCTGGTGCAGTATGTGAAATATCACTTGATGTTCTTGGCTTTGCTCCACCATTTTCTAGATTCTAATCAGAGACAATTTTTTTCTGGTACTGTAAGACAAATAGCCATACTATGTAGCTAGTAAGCTAGCCAACATCTCCCCTTTTAACACTCTCCTCGGGTTCCAAAAGACTTAAGCTACACCTTTCATATTGGGTTCCTCCTCAACCTGCATACTTTTGCAGTTTAGATTAATCAAAATCAATTATATCATTTCTAAGAAACAAGAAGAGTCTTTCTTCTTGATTTAACAAGAAAAATAAAACTATTCAATTTTGAAAATCATACTCGGTGCTTTCCAGCAACATTTGAGGTCTGCTGGGATGGGACTACAGTCAAAGGGGTAAAAGGAATGTACCTTTTGCAATCACTGTGACATCCAGACAAAATACAATCCTTTGTACTCGTCATAATCTATGCATTCAGAGCAGACCAGTTAACTGTAAAACTCCTATCTCCCCAAAGATTTTATCTGTACTATGTATAATGAACCTTTCAAAGACATATCTAGTGATTTTATTTGTTCCCTGGAAATAAGAATGATGAGCAGTCAGAAGATGCAGCTGCAGGGAAAATCACGCTGAGGTTGAGTATTACTGCTTCAGGCAACTGAATACTGGTGCTGGAAAAGGAAATGATGTGCCCATCTCTGACACAGAGCTCATGGGATGCAGGACCTTCATCCAACATAGAAATTTCAGACGTGTTAATTTCAGGCACTCACAGGAGACCCATCAGTCTGGCTTAAAAATGCTCAGCATGCAGAGCTACAAATGAAGTTGTAGAGTGAAAGCCATGATTTGAACATATCATATAGTATATATGGGAGATATATATACATACATACATATATATATATGGGATCTTTAACATTCAGGGTTTAGGTATCTCAGACTAGATACTCCAAGTTACCAAAAAGCTTACTTCAGGTTACCAAAGAGGCTTTACTCTATTTATCTGTTTTGAATATCACCTTTAAAGTTATGGTGATGCCCTTTGTGCAGCTCATACAGGAATTAATGTTTGTGGAACGGACACTGTTCAAAGTACACAAGAGGAACGTTCACAAAGATATTCCCAGCAGGTGAGGTGCAGTCTGCTGCAAATGGGGTCTAGGGTTATGAAAGGAGTGGGTATAAGAGAACCTCAAGCACCTAGGTTATGGCTTCCCATGAGCCCTGGATTGCCCAGATGCAACTCTGTTGAGTTTGCTGTATGCACAGGACCCTCCTGTCTGCTAATGGCCACTGGGAGACATAGCTGTCTGGCCTCCCCACACCATGCCAGATCCTCACTCAGGCCCCACACGAGTGTGAGGAGAGGAGACTGTGAAGTCTGTCAATACACTCAGATACCTTACAGGGCCATGGCCCACAATTTGTCTGGCTATTGAAGAACTCCCTGCCTCAATGAGGGAATTTTTTTTTTTTTTTGGTGACTTAATTGGCTTTTTTCAGTGAGAAAAGTGTTTTATTGTGGACATTGTGTATCAACATATATGAACAATATATGTTATTCAGTCAATAATACAGGATAAATGTATGCAGTTTTCATTGCAGAGACATGGTATTTGACCACTTTCCAATCATAGCAGTCTTGGGAGGGCTGATCCTCAGTCTTGCCTCAAAATGAAAAATAGGATGTGGTGATCTAATTAAAGACTGCATTGATGCACACTGTCAAGGGACCAGACTACAGCTGTAGACAGGAATGGAAAAAGACTGAACAGTCCCCACATCTCTATTCCCATTCCAATGATTTCACTTACTGTAATGTTTCGAACAGTTTAACTGCCATACACTTTCACACAAAAAATCACAGGCGTCAGAGGAAACAAAAGTCACAAATAACAGATTATGCTGGATGAAATGTTTTCACTTTGACATCACATGGGCTCAAGACTATGAAGCTGCACTTACTGATAAATTTGTCTTTTAATCCGTGGGGCTCAATTTGATTAAATATAAAGCATTGTATTTTCAAAATGTTTTAAACTCATACTAGGTTACCTTAATTTTCCTTGTCACTGCTTGTGCAGAGGGAGACTCTCGAAGGAGCAGGACCTTGTCATTTCTCATTTTCAGAACTGGCATGCCACTCCTCAGTATCAGGCCTATGGTCAGGGTATGGCACAGAAAGAGCTCAGTCACTGCAAACATACTCTGGATGAATATATTTCCAAGGGATGAAAGTCTAGCCCAGAAAACATAACAGGGGGAACTTCATGTAATAAAGTTCTGGATTCAATCATCTCAGTCTCCCATTCAGGTAAGGAATCAGTTTCCTCTTGACAGATGTCTCCAGCTTTGAGGACTCTCAGGTTCCTACCACAACCTGATCATGGGGTTAAAAGCCAAATGTACACCCCATCCAGGTGGAATCACAAGAAAAAAAACTTTTTCCAGACAGTGAACAACTTTCCCTAGCCAATATTTTGGTGCACTTTTAGATAGAGTTAATATGAATTCTTTAGTACCATTGCAAATGCAACACAACAACATTTCCAAAGTAAAAAAATAATAAATTGTTGCATGTTTCTAAGGCACAAAGAGCCCAGTGTATTATGTTTCCACAGACTTTATGTGTATTAGTCTTAAAATTTTCCTTTCATACAGGAGATTCCAGTCCCACAGTCTTACCACTGCTGTTTGAACAGAAGCCCCAGTCTTACTCAGCATGAGCTGTTTGGTTGTGTTCAGAGGAATAAATCTAACAGGATAACATGCTCCTTGTAGACTCTGGTGACATTACTGTATATAAACATCTGGATTTACTTTATATTTTCAAAAAAATTACACGTTTTCTTTCTGATTCATTAGACAGTAAAGTACAATGAAAACAGCTCTAGAATTAAGGCACTTTTGCTATATTTTAGAAATTATTACTCTAATATGAAATATACCTCATCTCTCTTCCTTATCTACCAACTACTTTGTTGTTGATATCATTTCTACAATGAACATAGCTAAAATCAAATAATTTCTTTTTTATTATTATTATTATAAAGCAATATCAGAATGACTAGGTTTTAAGCCTGAAGCCTTTCTTTTTAAGCCCCTGGAAGATTTCTGTTCATTAAGGTACATTAGTCATGTGCCTCAAGTCAGCAATGGTGGATCTGAAACACCTCCTCTTTCTGCCCCATAAGCAAATATGGTTTCACTGCAGGCTAATGTAAATAAGAGAAAATTAGCTGTTGAGGGCTTAAGTCACCTTATACCATATAACTCAGGTTCTGATAGGGACTAGCCAAGTAATAATAGATGAGAAGGAAACTGTAGAACTACAGAATTAATTGTGGAACAGTTTTGGAAGCAAACTATAAATGGTGGTACAGTCTACTCTTTCACCTTTCCGCTCTGTCAGGAGAAATACTTAAGCTACCTACCCATCTGCAAGGAAAGTAAGACAAACAGCCTAGAAAGCAGCCTAGAATCAATCCCACTTCTACATTAATTGTAAAGATGGCTCTTTTGTGAAAATCTGTACCCACACGTACTCTGCTGTCCAGCAATCTCCACAGGGCCTAAGAACATTGTTTCTGGACAATGTTTGCACAGCACTCAAGCATGCTGTTCCCTTTCTCTTGGGTAACACAAGTCTTTCAATTTGATCAAGTTAGTTCTCTTGCAGATGGAGACATTTATAATTTGTTATTGTTAAAACAACTGAGGTTTTGAAGACAGGAAAAACCCTTATGGAATGAGGTTTCTGAAACATGACCAAGCCAAAGCCACCAAAAATAAGTTTGGCCTGTCTGCAAAACAAAACTCTTAGCCTGTCTCAGTCCATTCCCTGTGTTGCAGATATGCTTCTGGTAACAGGAACTTACCTTGCCACTTAATCACAAGAGAAAAAAAAATGTAGCCCACCCTAGGTCAGTAGTTGAACCCCAAGTCTTAATATCATTTGCACAACAGACTGGAAAACATTAGAAGACTAACATTTTCTTCTCACGCATTCCTTTTCAAAGCAAATATCCACAGAAGACAAAGTTTACAAACAGAATCTAATCAGCACAGACTGCACAAACGTGCAGTGACTTCAGCAACTGTACTCCAGGTTTACATCAGTAGAAGAGTAGGACACCGTGTGGCTGACTGACACTTCCCAGATGTCTTCAGAGGACCAGAATGCAAGATAGATTACTGAGATGGCCATTCAAACCTTAGTGAAGGTTCAGTCTGTTGTAGTTTCCTTCAAATAGTTAACAGTGACCTTTCTTGGAAAACTCTTTCCTCAATAACTACTGGCAAGAATCTCATCAACAACTAATCGAATTGCATATCAAAAATAATTACATTACAGGACCTCAGAGTGGTATCTGAAAGACACTTTGAACATAAAACATTGTCCCCTTTTTCCCTTACATCGAAACCACATGAAACAATAACTGTAGGGAAACAATGATAACAAGCAAAGGAAGAGATCTTGAGTTGTTCTGTGAAGGATCCCACACAGGATATTTACTTGGCCAGTTGATGGCTATGGAGAGAGAATTCCAGACGTGTGGGTCTCAGCTAGGAAAGCCTTCCCTTCCCCTACACACCCACACATATCCATTTTGTGTAACTCTTAAGCAAGCTTCAGGATGAAAAAGTAAGAATTATGGGTGAAATATTTGACATGAACATACACTCCTTGGCTTACACAGGTCTCTTGATGGAGTGTCCTGAGGGTAAATGTGTACCATACAATTTTCCTTGAATAGAAGGAAATGGCAGACATCTACACAGTGATCAAGTTACCACTGAACTTTGCTGCCTCTACTAAAGAGAGCTGCACATTTGATCCTCCTTGAAGAGGTTTGACTGTCAAAGGACTCACAGGTTTTGAGCTTAAGTAGATTGTATGCTAGTAACCATTAAGAACTCAACATTTTTCTAGCAGGTCTTATCAGATATACTGGCCTTATTTCTTATTCCAAGCATTGGGAACTACTGAAGTATTGTCATATATGAAGACCTCTTGGTGGCTGTTTCATAGTGGTTTATCAGTGTTGACTATGACTCTTGTATCCTGCACAGATACCAAAACTCTTTATCAGGCTTCCTCCATTTTCTTCAAGTTAGCAACTTTCTTTGGACCTAAAAAACTTAACTAGAACATAACTAAAAGGATTAAATCATTATAATGTCTATACTAAAAAGAGAAAAATAAATATCATCCTGCTACTCACAGCTGATAAGATCTATTTGTGTTCAAAGTGTTAAGAGCCCATGTGAGGCATACAGTCATGCAAAGAGGTACAACTGCAACAGCTTTTACTCCATATTGAGCTTAAGTGTCTTGTGAACATAATGGCCTTTCAGTTGAAAACACTCTGTTTATTCTTTTTGCTGTGAGAAGCCAACATTCATAGCAATTCTCAAGTCATATGACCTTCAGGAGAATAAAGAGCTGATATTTGCACTTCATCACAAGTCAGAAAGGATGACTCCACTTCCTGATTGCTAAATTTACTGTAAATCCCAAAAAGTGACTGTGAAAAAAGAAGTTCCAGGAGCCCAGGTCTTCCCGAAAATTTATCACAATGGAAAAACAAAGTAGTTTACTCTTCTTCTACATTCCACGCCTACACCCCAAAGGAAAATAATATTCTACCTACTGATCACAGACCTCTACCAACTGCTCCAGCCACTCTGTTGTTCTGGTTTGCTTTGCTTTTTTTTGCTGGCTTCTAGTCTTGGAGAAAATTAATCACTGAAAAAAACACCAAAAAAATCTTTCAGTGATTTTCAGAGAACATAAAAGTTTAGGCCAATAGTAAGTTTGGACCCATAATTATAATAAAAAAGGAAAAAAACCCACCTTCTCAGATGCCAAACTCAGGAAAGACTACTCTGTCCCACCTGGTCCCCTGGTTAGTCACCTTATACAGTTATCTTCTTATTACTATTTTAAGTTATGGAGCTCTTAGGTATGGAGAATGCATCCTCAGGCACTAAGTAGCTCTTAGAGACTTAATAGGATCAATAACATTCCTAACTATTTTTAATTAAAAAAAACCCTCAACTACTGAATGAATATACCAACCAGAAAAAAAAAAGTATAATCACTTCCTATGTTAGAAAATAATAAATTTAAAACACATGATTTGCTTTTTCACTTTAATACTTGAAAGACAGTGTGTTTGGGAATTCCTGTTTCTAGCCACTGTGGGACAGAAGATGAAGCACACGTTTGGTGCTTGCATGTTTAATCTGACATATATGCATCTTGTAATAGCCACATAACCCAGATTCTGTCTCAAGTTACAAGGCTGAAGCTTCTTGAAGTGTGGCTGAAGCCACTCATTAATTCTCACTAAAAAGCCAACTAGTTATAGCCATGTGTTGACAAGCAACAGACCTCTAAAGGAATATTTTTGTAAAAAAAAAAATAAATTGTGAACTAAATACTCACCTTCACTGAGAAATCATTCACTCTAACTGCAAGCTGTTGACTAGGTATCTTAGCACAGAACATTAATGGCATGTGTAGACAGCAATCATAACCAAAGAAATGACCTGCTAGGATCTAGAAATGCTGTGTATATACAAATATATATATATACAAAAGCTACAAAACAAAATTTGCACCTTGTTTTGGAAGAGACCCATTATTTCTTACTGAACACTGATCTTCATAAGTTACCTCAGTCTCTGGAAAGACAGAAGGATACAATTGTATTCATTGTATTTAGAAATTTACTGGTACAGAAACCAAGCTTGTCAAGACAGTATCATCAGTCACCTAGTTTTTAACTCCTGATTGTCTGTTTCCTTTCTAAAGAATGTAGTCAGCCAACAACACAAGGACTTCCTGTGTTTTAAAATTAGTGTTTGCACAGTTGGATGGAAATGTAATGATGGGTCTTTGCTTCTGGTAATTGTGGGTTATGCTGTCACAGCAGTTTTGCAAGGGTCAAAGGCAGTGGGGGGTAACTGGGGAGGATGTGGCCACCCCATTAAAAAACAAAGTGGTGAGAAGCTGTCCACTTGACCGAGGATGCTTCCCAGAAGCAGTGACAAGCTGCTGAGATTCATCAGAGTCCAGTTTATTTCCCTCATAGAACTGGCAGGTATGTAGTGCCTTCCTCACCCTTCCCCCAACCAATCTGCCTCCCGTGGTAGAGTAAGAACTTGCAGATTAGGGATAGGTATAAAAAGAAAGTCCAGAAAGGTGTGACTGCATCCTTGATGATTAACACATCTAGGCTCCCTTATCTCTAGATAATCATCAGGGTAAAGCATGAACATCTAGAAGGTGATTCAGCCCCTTCAGCTGCATGTTGGAACTGCCCATGTTTCTCCACTGTCTGAGAAGAAAGGCAGAACAATTTTCATCTGAACACAGGCCTCTCAGTTTGGAGGACAGAAGATGATCTACCACATTGATGCCACAGCCAGGTCCTGGCTACATTCTCTTTCTTCCCAATTGCTTTTGAATGTGAGGGCCAGTGACACTGGTGTGGAGATATTTTGGCATAGATGCCTCCTGGAACAGTGATGTTTCAAAAAACACCTCAATAATGCTGAAGTTTTCTGATCAGAATATTTGAAGGATCCTGAGACAGCTAAGGATACAAGTTTCAATGAATCCTCCTATTATGTTAACAAGGCATTTATTTGTCTAGGTGTTTCCTGCCACTGGAGTAAACAGAAAGAAGCTAAAACATACAAGACACCCTAAATTCTATTATCATTTGACATTACCTGCATCAACATGATGCTGTTTTGTCTGGAAATAACCTCTTGGGCTTGCAATATCAAAGAGCCTTTGCTGGCATCATACACAAAATACAGATTGCGCAACTGTAAAACAGCACATTTGATTTTAACTGCAGATAAAAGCATAACAACTTTCAGCAATACAGCTGCTGATTATTATTAGTATAAGCTACTTTTCAAACTTCTAAAGAAAATGAACCAATTATTCTGTCCCAATAGATTTGTGCTACATCCTCCATCTATAAAGGCATTTCGTGTATATTTTTTTTAATTTTGCTGAAAGATAAGCAACATACAGTATAATCCTTATAATACTACAATTGTTTTTATAATTATGGCCATGTGTTTGCCATATCTTGCAGAGTAGCTGAGTATTTCAATGAATGCTGTCCTTAGTGAGTAGAAGTAAGGAATAGGGGCAGAAAGTGAAAAATCACCCTGCTTCATTGGTGAGAATTTTCCTACAGACATTATCTATCTATCTATCTATCTATCTATCTATCTATCTATCTATCTATCT
>JAAGNO010021636.1:46258-61676 GCA_033439905.1 Ceryle rudis
TCATTGGTGAGAATTTTCCTACAGACATTATCTATCTATCTATCTATCTATCTATCTATCTATCTATCTATCTATCTCATTCCTTGAGCTGCAAAGTCCTCATCTCTAGAAAGATGGCTCAAACAATTGTGAACATGCAGATGTTTCTCCTGAACCACTTGCCAAGCAGTTTGGCAGCTATGAAATAAATGGTCAGCATGTTTTTTGTTAGAAATGGTATCTAGCAGACATATGAGTGCCTTAATTTCATTCACTGACATTCCTTCATCCAAAATTCTTTATATAATGTCACAGAATAAGAGATAAGCACTCTGGTACACTTCACTGATTGTTCTGAAGTTTTCCTCCATGCTGCCACAAGTGATACACGAAAAGATGGTCACTCTTGCGATGATCACAGTTGGATTACAGTTCAGAGATTTCCATGCATTCATAGCTTCACTACAAGAGCGGGAGACATTATTAAGTGAAGACAATTGACAGGCTCCTGAAACTTGACAGCTTGGTCAAAATCTCCAAAAGCTTTAAATAGCATTTATGTTGTCAGCACCAGCCAATAAAGCCAACTCAAACATAAAGCCCTCATATTCCTTTTCCAAAAGTTCATTTTCACATGTTCATAAAATCCACCAGATGGGCAAAAATCTTTTTTTTTGAGCACTTTTCACTACTGTCAGGATGTCATCATGGAGGTGAATTGCAAAATAAAATGTAACTAATTAACCTTGACAGCACATTTATTCAATGAAGTATCATCTTGCAAAGCACAAGAGTCGGTTACAGATGCCTACTGCCAGACTGAAGAAATCACTGTTAATCTGTTTAACTGCAAGGCTCCTCTAGCTCCCAGGCGCCTTCAGATGCTGGCTAGTGGGAGGCCAGTGGTGATATCGCTATACATAAAGCAAGCAGGCAGTAAATCCTTGCTTCCTTGCTATGTAAACCAGCAAATCGGTATATTGATTAATGAGAACTGTTTCTTCTTAAAGTGTGGAAGTGTAAACAGGATGGATTAATGGCAATCTGCAAAAGATTAAAAATGGGCATCACATTTAAATCTCTATTAAATGAATTGCTATTCACAAAGTGTGTTCAGTAACTAGCAAATCTCAAGATTATTTACCTTTGATAAATAGGGGAGGGTCAAGGGGAGGGTCTTGTGCTGGGACCCCTCCTGAGGTTTAGCTCCCTGAGCTGAGGGCTGTCCATCATTAATGAATGCATTACTTTTCACACTGCACCTGGAAAAATTAGTATTTTCACTTATTCTGAGATGTGGAATAAATAAATGACTCTTGGTGGATGCCACCTTGCAGCAAAGGATCTGCCGCAATAAAACCAGATGCTGAAAAAGGGCGCAGGCAGCCTAATATCCCTATAATAAAGTCAAATAAAAAACCTAAAGTGATGGTGCACAAATTGCCGCTGCTGGAAGAACACTATGTCTTGAGTGGCTGAAGCTCCTTGTACGCTGGATGGCATTGGGATGATATAAAACCAGCAATGAAATACGCAGTTGCACTCATCCACCTACCCTGAATTTAGCTGCTTCATTCCCTTCACCATGTACCTGAGGTTCTACTGCACACATCTGCATTAAACCCCTGATGGGTATTGCATATTCTTCCCCAAATCCCATACCTGTTTGCTCTGAAGGCATGACAGGCCTGCTCTGAGAAATGGTGGGTAACTCTGTGGACCCTCTTTGTATAGTAGGAAATGGTTACAGACCTCAGACCGTTTTCACTAATTCAGCATATTTAGGGCCCACTTTTGAGTACCATGAGAAGGACCTCCATTCTCAGAACCTAGAGAGGACCTCGCCTTGGTGGAGCACCTCTGTGTCATATTCGCTGGACTCTACTACCTTTACACAAAAGTATTGCCTTGTTTACTGCAAAAATGACCAAAAAATGCACTGCTTTCTGACACTGCCAGCAACAACTAGATGGAAGTAAAATGAGGAACAGCTTCAGCACTTGAAGGACAGCTCCAGGTCAGATGTCTGTCCTCATGGCAGTTTTAACAGTTAGGCCATGTTGTTTTCCTGGTTGAATAAACAATTTCATGGACTAGAAGAACCACACCTCTTATGTTCACCCATATCCTGGAAAGTTTACCATCTTTGGTCCAGACAGCCACAAGAGGTCTAGCCTCCAGTCATAGCTGGGTTTGCAACTAAAATTGGAAGATTACTACCAAGTGAAGTGGGAGAACAGATATTGCAGAATTTCCCATATGCTACATTAGCAAAATGAATTTCAAATGTATTTCTCCTTCAACAAAAGACATTTTCCTAGATGCGAGACTAATTTAATAATGGAAAGAGAAGTTAATTTCAAAATTGTTTGTACCTGGTTATGCTGTAAAAATCACAATCAAAGTAACTGCTGATCACAGCAGAATCAAACCTTCATGTTAATAAAGCAAAAGCATCACTCAGGGGAAAATATATAAATATCTTAATCTGTATTTTGTCATTTTATGATTGACCAGAAAACACAGTTAATCTGTCTATTGCTTAAATACCAGAAGTACCATAAGGAATTGAATTCAATACATAAATAATAATAAAAATAAAATATCCTGGGCTTTGTTTGTTTATTCCTGCATTCCAGAGTTGTCTAGATGTGCATGAGGGCTAATGAAATGTTAGGAACAAATATCAAGATTTGTTCAATGAATTGTGATACGACTAGAACTGTCAGGCCTACTGAAAAATACACAAAAAAGTTTAGTTGAGTTTCACATGTAGCATGAATAAAGACTTTCATGAAATCTAGCATCCCTGAATGACCTCACAAATTCTGCATCCACATCTGGAACAAGTGGGAATCTCATCAGACGGAGTGGTTTGGTACATGTTAGTAAACACTTTGGTACTTAAAATGAAACCAAGAATTTACACTAAGTTAATGAGGAACTGGTTATCAGCTTCAACTCATCTGCTTTTGAAAAGGAAATCTGTCCTGGTTTGAGTGAGAACAAACTAATTCTCTTCAGTGATTTTCCTTTTCAGATCAGTTCTCCTAACTAACTGCACTGTCTGAAATTAGCAGCATCTGCTTCCAGCAGTGATAACACCCCATGTTTAGAGTTACTACCAAGGACTGGTGTGCAGACCAAGGCCACTGCTGGATCTTGTGTACCACGTTGGGGGGTGCAGAAAGTGAAAGGTCGCACCTGCAGGGTGGATTGGACAGGGCAGGTGACCTCAAACTGACCAACAAGGTATTCCAGCCCATAGACGTCCTATTCGGTATAAAGCTGAGGGATCAGGAGGGTCAAGCCCCTGCTTGGCTCAGCTCTTCTGGCTTCTTCTCACTTCTTCAATAGCCTGCATCCAAGGAGGACTCTGTCTGTTCCGCCTTTGATTCTGATCTGTATGTTCCTGAACCCAGTACCAGAATCCAGCTCCCAAACACAGCTCCCATCTGCCACTGGGCCCAGCCTGGGATTTTCCTGGTGCCTGCTCCACAGCATCAGTGGTGACGGTGATGTAATTACCATTTGGAGGGTTGGGTTTGATACTGGTTTTGTATATATTTGTATATATTCCATTTTTATTATTATTATTTTAATTTTCATTAAAGCTGTTCTAGTTTCCTTTTCCAATCGCTAAGTCTCTCTCCCTTATTCCCTTTGTCTTCCCCTCGGGGGATGGAGGGGTGTTAACAGAGAGCATCTGTTACAGGTCTAGTAGGCCTCCCTGACCCTAAACCATGTCAAAACCTTAAATACACTACTTTTTTACAAAAATTCTGCTCACTAGAATGACAGAATAAATCACCATTTCTGAATGGAGATTTTCCCATTTCTAATGACTTACTTAGGGTGGTAAGGGGGCTGTAAGAAGCAAAACCAGAGAAAATATATCATAACTGTCTCTTCAGAGCACTTGTTTACCCATACCTCCAATGACCTCAGTGATAATGTGCTCTGTGCACAACCAGTTCATTTAAATAGTTTAATATTTCCACAATCAAGCAGCAAGTCTCTCTGAGAATTACCTATATACATACAAATACCAAAGCTTCATGGATTTTCCTCACACTAGCTAAACCAGTCTGCACTGAACTGTATCATCAGCATGAATCCATAAGCAGATTCTGAACCACTATAAGCAAGTGATCAGCCACACATTTAACATTGCACATAACTGCTTCTCAGCAACCTAAAAGCTCATCACAAAACTACTAGAGAGGTTTTTCTGTCATACTAGCGTTACCAAACATAGCAAGGAACTGCTGTTTCATAGTGCAGAACACCCCTTGCCCAGTTTTGTCCTTATTTTCATGCCCAGGAGAAATGTTCAAAGCCTAGCAGGTCTATGCAAGTGTCACCAGAAGAAACATTCACTCTGCTCAGCCTGCCTCCCACTGATGCCACAGAACCCACTGACAGCAGGATGCTAACACACAGTGATAGAGGAATCCCAGTGTTGCATTGTTTTCCTCCATGCGTGCTAAGTCGCAGAGACAGAAGTGACTGTAGCATGGTAAGTATTACATGAATAATTAAAATGTCACATGCATTATAAAAACGCATGATAAAATGAGATTAGAAGAGTGTTTTTTCCATGCTAAAACTTAGAAGGTGAATATAAAAACTAAGATACCTCCCAGTGGAAACAAGCAGCAATTGCTGGCTTGTTGGTGACAGGTCTTAATTTGTCACAGAGACTTCCTAGCAGCACAATGACGTGTTCACTCTCATGCTACAAAAGCAATTATTTTTGCAAAAATGAATCCCTTTGCATTCTGCAGCTATATAAATAATTAAGATTCAACTAAATTTGTCAAAATATCTAAGTACAGCACTCTACAACGTTAAAGACTGTGCTTTTTTCAAGCAGTTTCAGTTCAGTGCACATTACAGAACCTTGTCACTTTGCCCAAAGGATAAGTGAAGCCCCAGGAGCTCTACCCAGAGATGGAAGATCACATGGCAGGAACCTGGGGCTGGCAAATCATCTCACAGTATTTGTAACATCTTCCACTACCAAAGCCCTGAGTTAAAAGAAATTATTTGGACAGTTGGCAGGCAGTGAATCAAACAGTGCTTAAACTTAATAGGGACATCACTCTTTAGGCAAATAGCACTAATTCTAACTTTGTGTTCTTAGGGATTCCTGTCAGCCAAACAATGGGGGTTTTCCTACATAGCTTTTATCTGTATTACCGGGTCATAGGGATCCATTACACCTTTATAGAAACCTATTTATTGACCAATAAAACTTTCAGGCTCAATGCACAATTATTATAGGACATATTTAGCATGAACAAGTGTTTCCTAAGCACATGAGGCAGTCTGACACTTTACTATTTGCCAGTCCATCCATCTGTCCTTGCCTGACACTCTTTAAGCCAGCTGACCACCTCCAACTAATTTTTGCCAGGGGAGAAAAAGCCTTGGAAAATCTTCTGAGTTCTCCAAGGATCAGCAGTTAGGCATTTGGGGATTGAAAGAGCATTTGATAAACCAAATTTTATTGTCTGGGAGCTCAGAAATGACAAATAGCTTCCTGCTTGCAAGAAAAACAGACATTATTGGGAAAACACAAACTTGGGAAAAAATGAGAAAGTAACAGCAGATGAGACTCACATCCTTCAGAGTACACTGATAAAAGTCCTGACCTAGTCTGCCACCATCCACGGTGAGAAGCTAGAAAGGTATTCTTCATTCTGGTGAGACCATGCTGAGGGAGAGCAGACTCACTAATTCTCAGGTGAAGGGGTGGAAAATCTGTTGCCTTTGATGGGTATTTGGTTTTGAGGATTTGTCCTGGTTTCATCTCGAATAAAGCTAATTTTCTTCCTAGTAGCAGATACAGTGCTGTGGTTTAGCTTTAGTGTGAGAATCAAATGTGTTGATAACACACTGATGTTTTAGTTGTTGCTGAGCACCGTTTATACTAAATTGAGGACTTTTCAGCTGCTCAAAGTGCCATGCCAGTGAAGGCTGGGAGTGCACAACAGGCTGGGAGGGGACACAGCCAGTACAGCTGACCCAAATGAGCCAAAGGGGTATTCCATATCATACGACATCATGCCCAGTATATCAACTGGGAGGAGCTGGCCAGGAGGAGCAGATCACTGCTCAGTGACAGGCTAAGCATCAGTCAGTCGGTGGTGAACAACTGTACTGTGTATCACTTGTCTTTCTTGGGTTTTATGTATCTCCTTTTTTGCTATATTCATCATCATCCTCATTACTATTTTTAATAATAATTTTCTTTTAGTCATTTATCTGCTCTTATCTCAACCCATGAGTTTTACCTTTTTGTTTCACTTCCCCCCATCTCACTGCAGATGGAGGAGTGAGTGAGTGGCTGCATGGTGCTTAGCTGCCAGGACAGGATTGCACTGTCTAGTCCACCAGGGAAGTGAGGCCTCCTTGCAATTCAGGCACTAAACTGCCATGTCTGGGATGTCTGTTACCTGTACTGATCAGCAGCTGTCCTTGCTAACTGCATTCACTGCTGGATCTTTGTTACAGCAACCCCTGTAGTGCCATGCGGCTCTTTCATCAAGAGGCTGGGGGCAGATACCATCCTCACAGAATCACTATTTCAAAACAGGTAACCTTTGACATGGAGTCTTTTCCTGTCCTTTAAAAAACAAAACTCTAAGTTTTTAAACTGCAGGCTACAGCAAGGACCACACCTTCCTTCAGCAAATGTGTATCTTTTCTTCTCAGCAGGGCTGATTTTACACAACAAAGTCCCAAGACATTACCTACCACCAAAGCAAGCCTGACCCACTGCAGATGCTTTCATATGCCCACAAATGACTCTCTTCCCTTACATCCCCGTGAGATGCTGCTGCTCCCCTGCCCTGTGAAGTTTCATGCCTTAAGTCTTAACACCTATGGAGGTTCAGCTCCCAGGCCCTGAGAGGTAATGCCATTACATCCAGTAAAGGACAAAGCCTTTGGAGAAAATAAAAGATTTACCCTAGTGGCATGTCATAAATTCACAGCTCATTGAAGATAGACCTCCTAAAGCATAACCAACGAAGCACAGTACAGGCTGCTTTACACCAAGCTCCACCCGCACAGGTAGAAGATGACGTTAGCCCTCTGCTATCATTGCCAATTAAGTGTGAGGCTCGCTTTGACTCCTTCACACTGCCCTCTGCCACTTCCGGCAGATCTCCATTCTCCTGCACCCAGAGCAGAGCACTTCCTTGGTCTCTGTGCAGCTCTCTGCTGTTGCAGGGTGGGATGAATCTGGCCACCAAGATCCAGCTGCCAAGATGCAAGAGAGGGCCACCTCCAGCCCCTTTCCATAACAAGGATTTCCCAAACACACCAAGACCATGCTGACACATATGGTTTCTCTATTACCTCCTTTTGCCTGCTTTTCCCACCAATCTATAACATGGTTGCTGGATGAAGGACAGAGAAAATTCTGTGCTTCACTTTCATAGGTGAAATCCCTGTCCAATCTGCCAAAAGATGCTGAGATGACAGAAAGAGCAGTCCATGACCAAAATGGGACAACAGGTCTCCCCTTCTTTCTTCCTCCCTTATACCTGCAGGGCTAGAGCAACTTGAACCATCCTCTTCTAGACTAGGCCTTGACAGCTCAAACTTACTAGTTCTGGTGGAAGAGTTCTGATTCACAGAGTTTGTGTCATATTGTGGTACTTTAAACAGCAACTGTGATGTGTTTTGGATGTGAGGAGGATTGATTACTGCTAAGGGATTTTATTCATCAAATCAGTCTTTGTTTGAGACTGCCCCAAGTCTAATGCAGTTCTTCTGAAAGGTTTATTTATTGCAGGAAGGTTCTTTTTAGAAAAGGAAGACAAAGGAGGGCAAGGGAAAGACAGGGCAAGGCAAGCCAAGGCAGGGCAAGGCAAGGCAAGGCAGTGATCAGCTGCTGAATATGTTGTATATCGGTGGATCTGGAGCTTGTGTACACCAAATTCCTTCTGATACATCACCAACTGAGACAACATGCTTGGCAAGACAGTTTTAGTAAGGAAACACAACATTTTTCTTTCAGCTGTAACTGAGTAGATTAATTCTGCTCAATTCCATTGGATATTACAGATCTTTCTTGCAATTTAAGTTATAAAATAAAAGGCAGAAAGGACTATGCCATAGTGCTCTATTTTTTAGTCTTATCTTAGCATAATGTGGCTCAGCTGGTAAGAACATCCTTCCTCCTGCATGCAAGAAACCATTCTTGGATTATATCCAGATACATATACACCAGGTTAGGCAATAAGTATCAGGGGATTAGCAAATTGATTGCATTGTACCCAAAAAATAAGCAAACAACTGAAATGTCTGATAATCTAACTCAACACATTTAGTTTTCCATGTCTTAGGCAGAATGTGAATCCTGTTAATGACATCTCCAGAAGGGAAACTAAGGGTATTTTGAGAGAATCCCACCTAAGATATCTCCTGTTCACATGCAAATGACAGCCAGTACTGTTCCTAGTCTCTTCTGTTCCTTCATAATACTGTTTTGAATTAGATGAAAAAATGACCGCAAAAATTTGGGGAGAAGGAAAAATGCCAATATTTAGGTCATTCAGCATCCTTTGTGAAGTAAAAGAAGATTTCTACACTCCTTTAACAAGTTTACAAGTGCTCTTATATCAGATTTAAATGTAAGTGCGAGAAGTACTAGAGGGTTTTTTTAAATCTCAAACTCACCTTTACACGTGTGAATGCATTTGATCAATATAACCAAATTCAGCACTGAGAGATCTGCTGAAATTTATTGTCTACCAGGCAATTCCAACACTAAAGTGTCATGAAAATTGAATTATCTTCCTTTTTTCCATTACTGCTTCCTTTCTCAGAAGACCTGGCCATCCTACCTTTTTGGGTTGAACTGATTTTAGATTTTTGACATTTATTTTTCATCAATCCACCAAGTGCCTTTGTTTGGATAGGTCAATATTGACTTTGTCTCTCTAACCAGGGAATGAAACCAATGAAAATTGAATAGACTTCATTCAGTTGTCCAGTATCTATCCTTTCCTTCTTAGAAGAGATGAACATCTTGCAGGGGCAGAGAGAGATGAACAAGGGTCCATCCATTTTTCATAGGTAAGCATTTTGAAACATCATGTAAAATACTAATTAGGTTGTGAGACTAGCTTACATTCTTCTATCAATTGTACAGGCTACTTTCTGGGTGTTTTGATAAGAATCCAAAATATCTAGGCCTTGGAGGAAATATTTTCAACTTTCAGATTAAACTTTTAGCTCTTTGTAAGAGAAGACAATGATACAACTTTATCTACAAAAGAATAATACATGTCTGAGACCTTGGATAAGGACGTTATCCACACACAAATAACACACTTTAAAGTTCTGCTTGTTCTCTAAATACTTACAAACTAATTAGACAGATTAGACTCCCCGGTTGTGAAACATTTTTTAATTTTTTCTTTCCTTCATTTAGGCTCAGCAGAAAAACTTAAATAAATCAGAAAATGCAAAAGGGTCAGTTACAGGTCTGGGATATGTGTCGCCTTGCTTAACCTACACAAGCCATTCATTTCCCTCCATCTGTAAAACAGAGGCATTTCTTGCCCTTGGTACTTCTGGTATTTGCAGCATATATCATGAGGCTAAGTCTGATTTCTAAAGCACTTTGGGTCTGGCAGGCAGCAAGGGCAATGAAACCGTTGAAAAGTGGTTTTGTATAGTTTCATAAATTGGCTGCCCTGGCATCTTAATATTTCCTTGTATGCCCTTGAATAACATCCTCATCATAATAGTACAGAATGCTCCTTCCAAAAAGCAAATATTCTTAACAGCTCCCACTGGGTAAAAAGAAGTTAAAAGAAGTTAGGAACAAAATCTTCTTTCTCTAAAATAAGCAAATTCTATCAAATATTACAGTTATATGGCCAGCCAGTAACAGTGTCTTAAGACATCAGAGCAGTACTGTAAATTTTAAGATAAAGCTTACTACTACTTTTTTGTTCTAGAGTACTCTGGGAATACTGGCTTTACAGATCCATATGCTATAGCATTGTCAGTCACAAAAAACCTAACACGCAATATTTATGCATTTGCATATTACTATCTTTTCACAAATACATTCGATTGCTCATTCATTTACTAGAGGTGCTGTCCAGAGGCTATTTTTATGATTGCTGAAATAACACAGAAGCCATATTTGATAAGACACATATTTAGGATTAGATTCCAGGCAAATCAAAGCTTATTAAGCATATAAAACCACTTTAATTTATTAGCTAGAAGTAAGTTCTGGAAAATATTTAAAATTATCGCTTGCACTTCTTTCAAGATGTGTGAATGCATATATAATAATCATTAAATAAACTGTAATTTAGAAATTAGGTGGAGTAAAATCCTACACACCACACAGCCTCCCCATGTTTAAAGACTTGATTTCTCCCACGCTGAGGAAAAGAAACATTTGTACATGTTTGCTTTGATGATGAGAAAGCTTCTCTCCCTCTGATCATGAAACAATGCTGGAGCCTCAGGCCTGATGTGAGGACAATGCAACCCCCTCTGTAGCACACAGGGTTCATAAACACTCAAGTCCCTCAGGATCACAGATGCCACACTACAAGCATTTGAAAGACAGACATCTTAACTCAGGCAAAGCCTGGTCCAGCTAGCCTCCTGTAATGTGGTATTCATATTTATGCAACTCCAACACTGAGGAAGGAGCTGTTGGGATTAATCTGCTAAGAAATAGCGCAGCATCACCTCAGTGAGCACTGCTGCAGCTGGGCATCGCAAGGTATCCCTGCTGGCAGCCTGCAGCTTCAGACCAGCTGCTCCCATCAGTTCCCTCATTTCAGAGCTGATGCAGAATCACATGCCCCAGGTCACCTCAGAAGATACAGTTTTGGACTTGGAACACAAGACCAGAAGACAAATGAGGTCCCAGACCACAAATCACACATATAGCTGGGATTATCTCAAGCCATGAGCTTGAGAGAGCTGTGGAGCAGATGCTGTTGGGAACACAGGGGGTTAAGAAGCCAACACTCCTGGATGCCCTGTGACAGAAGGCTCGTTCTGGACTGGTCCCCTGCTGCAGGTGATCAGAGACAGCACTTTGATTCTTACCTGAAAAACGAGTCAGGCACTTCTGAGTGACCAGAGTCTCCTTGTGGCACTGAAACCTGACATTCTTTATATCCTGGTCTATTAAGCATTAATAAGAAGCTTCTCCTGATTCATCAGCTGGGAAACAGTTTTGCCTGAAGCTGCCAGTTCACTTGTGCCAGCCAAAAAAGAAAGACATAGGCTTCCTGCAGGGGCATTGTCCTTATCATATAACTTGACAAGCCAGCTGCAGCCAGAGCAGACTGGCCTTGGGGAGGGGACATAGGTTGATTGTAAAGACCATTTTTATTCTTCACACAGAGCTGTGGCTAAATTGGAATTGGATTAGTTGGACATTTATCTCACTGACAATCCCAATTCCTTTGGCTGTTTTCTGATATTTGAGTCATTCTCTCACTCTACTCATTCACAGAATAAAATGTTATATAAATATACAGACTTTTCCTGCAGAATTTGTGTAGTTTTTCCAGTTATGAACTGCAATAGCCTAGAAGTCATGGCCCAGCACACAGCCCAAGAACATAGTGCCCCATGATCCTGAGGGAAATGGATGAAGAGTAAGACAAACAGAGTTCCACCAGCCCTTTGAGATCAAGGCTCTCTCCACAATTCACAGTGATTACAGTGACATAGAATTAGTTTACATCTAGGAAGAGAAAATGTTGTGCATACAGCTCGCCTTTGACTCGCAGGAGGAGGTTAAGTGTACATTTTTCCTAAGAAGAGGCTTTCTGCAGAATTGGGGTCCAAGGGAAGAAGGGGACCTTCAGTTGAGTCATGAAGATTTCTTAAAACTGAGCTTTGCGTCTAGCCAGTCATCTATAAAAAAACAGTGGGTAGACGATTTTTCTTTTTTATTCCTCAATACTAAATAGGAATGACTATTTTTCCATTAAGTGCACAAACCCCACATTCTGAGCATTCCTGCAGTAACATTCAGTCATAGTTTGACATCATTTTCAAATCTTATTAATTATTGTTGTATAAAGAGCTGGAAATATGCATCAGACTCAGTTCCAACTTAAAAGTTATTGTCTGCAAGAGGCAGTTGCAGCACAAGATCGAAGCCAAATATGACTGTGGAGATGTCCTTCTACCTTGGCAGATAACAACAGTCATCATTTGCTCTCTCCCAGCCCAAGGCCATTCCGAAACCAGAATCACTGTAGGCTGGGAAATCCAGTTCATCTATCCTCTTATGGAAAGACTGGCTCACCAATTTTGTTATCCACTAGTTTGATTTCCTTATACACTGAATACTTACCAATTGCTACTCTACAAGAAAAACAAAACAAAACAAAACAAACCCCAAACCAACCAACCAACCAAAACAAACAAACAAAACAAAACAAACAAACAAACAAAAACCCAAAACCAAAAAACCCAACAAAACAAAATCCTAAGTAGAATGTGGTTTGGAAGAGAGCCAGGAGCTCCAAAAAGCGGGGGTTACAGCTGAATGGTCAACTGGAGATGAAAAGACTGAGCACAGTGATTTAAAAAGACCAACTATCCAAGACACATTTTCTCCAGTAGGTAATTAGCAGTAGCCTCAACAAGGAAATAGAGGCGTCTTCCTGAAGCAAGGCCACACAAGATTTCCATCATGTAGTTGTGGTGAGGGGCCTTCTTTAAGTTCAGGGACTCTTAACAGGTGTTAAAGCTCAGGTGCTGATCTGCATACTGGATTTATGACTGCATAAGTCAAGCTAATCTGCAATGCCCTGATACGATCTGCTACTGAGAACACCTTCAGACTTTGACCCCGTTGCTTAAGCAGCAATTACAGAGACATTTCATTACTAGGCACAAAGGAGTTTTCTAGCCTTCATCATTTATACCGTAACACATTGGAGCACTGTACTTGGTTCATATGGACTTCCCCTGTGAGATGGCTCCATTTGAGATACTTCTGGACCAGATCATTTTTCTATCAAAAGCAAAGAGATTATGGCTAATTATTTCCTGCTATCCTCTCTGTGTCTTTTTTATTCCATTAAACAAACAGACAGTGTTTGGTATATGAGTAAGAAATGTAGTGTAACAGAAAATATGCTAGAAAGGAAATGAGTACTAATCACTGCTTTTTGCCCAAGACAGCTAAAATGACCTATTTCTTCAGCTCATCAGCTGAGCAAACTACTGACTTCAAGATGTGAGAAACCATCCTTGTTCTTTGGTTCCAAGCACAATTTTGTTTCCGTAATGAATTCAAGGAGCAAATATGACCTGTGCTGAAAGAAGCACACAAGAACTGCATTCATCCTGTAAACAGAAGACATGAACAGGGAGCAGACAGACAAACCTAAACCACAGCCGAACAGTTTATTAAATAAGTTTAATGATTTTAATATACAGTACTCAAGAGATCATCTAACCTAAGTAGGTTAGCATTCATCCAGGACATTCCAGTACATGTTAGGAAGTAAAATGTAAACTCCTCTTAAAATAAAACTGTACTATTGCTTTGGGCAGCAGGAAGATAAAAAGTTAGTCACAGCTCTCAAGTGACCAATCAGATGAAAATTAATTACAGATGTAAGGGGCCTGATTCATTATCTACTGGAGTTAAGAGCTATCAACTACCTTATGAACACATAACAAACACCAAAATGAATACACTTCTCAGACTCCATTAAACTACACAGGTGTCTCAGTATTTCCAGGACTGAATATAACTTTGTGACCAACTAATTAATCACTATATATGCGTTATAGTTAGCACTGTGAGACATGTGCTCAGTGTCCAAATGTTGTGATTCAAGAAGCTTTAATTTTGTGGTGGCTTGTTTTTGCCAGGAATCGGAGGAGGTAATCCTCAAACATCAGCTCACCTGAAAATTTCAAACGGCAAGTTAAAATCATATATTTGCAAGTGGCTTTGGGGATTCCCTTTTACTTTTCTCTGATTCAAGAACAGCACAAAAGGTGTCTTTCCCCTACAAAAAATATCCTTGCAGTAGTCTTTTGTAATGTCAGCTAGAAGTTGCTTTCAGACCCATGGCAAGGAGGAACGATTTCACTCCCAATAACATCTAGTCCTATCAGGAAGAAATTAGTTACCGGCAATACAGCTATCTAAAACCAAATACAGCCTCCGGAAGACAGAATTTAATATTGAATTAACACTTTGAAATATATCCAGCCTTGTCTTCAAAAGCCATGAGACTTGCTTCAAAGAAAGGGACCTACTACGCAGATCTTGTACAACTTCCACATAAGTGCACACACAGGCTGTGTCTACATTGGCAGGTAACTCAGTTCAACGCAAACAAACAAGTAAAACAAGGCAGCTAGTGTGAGGCCCCTGCATCTACATGAGAGTTTCTACTTCGGTCTGACTTTAGTTCGGTTGGTTGGAGACTGAATGTTCCCCTTTGCTCACACAGTTTGAAGCTGTCTGATGGACCAGCTACTGGACCACCAGGAGGTGATTAGATATCCCTTAGAATGATGAAGATTTGGTGTTGCTAATTCAAAGACCCACTTAGCCAATCACAAACAACTTGTGCGTCCCTCCTCTCAGTTTACTGTCCTCTCCTGCTTTGCACTGCTCCACTGTAACGTCCTCGGGACACCATGCCCATGGCATCTTAAGTGACTTACTGGACAAAAGCAGGTTTGTACTCTCATAGGTGTTTGAGTTGGTTCCTGCATGCCCACAAGGATGGGTGTACCAGTTTAAGGGCTGCTAGGTGAGACAACTCCAGCTGTATGTAGGAGGGAAAAACCCTCCAGTAATAGCTGGGGCTGACTTTGCCAAGTCACCTCGGGGGCCAGGGGATCTCCCACTCCAACCACACTCCCCAGACTGCCATCTTCCTGTCATGGATTTTCAAAACCCATCTCCTGTTGACTCCAAAACATATAGAATGGTTCTTGGTCACGGGAACATTTTAATACAGGAGTCTCTAGGTAGGGAAGGCTGTCTACCACTCCTCTGCTGCTCACTGCTCCCTAAGGATCAGATACAGGTATCTGATTCTTCACAGGGCCTCCACCTTCCCGAAATACTTGCCAACCCTCCTTGAAGGTAACAAGGTGAAAATGACAACACAAACCTACATGTCCCAGAGAAACTAAATTACAATGAAACTCTGAAACCCAGCTGAGAGTTTGAAAATGTTAAGAAACTTCCATAATGAGGTCCGAAGGGGTTTGCTTTCTCTTCTTTCCCCCACCCCTTAAGCCAACGTTCGTCAGGTGGTGGGGCAGTGCTCCCGGCTAGCAAGAACCCTCCCGCAAGCTGCCTTGGGGCCACAAACGCATTCTATTCTGTAGGACTCGAGCAGAAGCTTCGAAAACCGAAGCCGTGCACTGGCAAACGTTCACCATT
>JAAGNO010021637.1:3503-18357 GCA_033439905.1 Ceryle rudis
AATCTTTTCAAAAAATTTGTGAGAGCATCCTGAATGCACAATTCAGCTACACTCAACAAATTGATCCTTGTGTATACACAATAATAGGTAATTCTACACAATAAAGACCTAAATTACATTAAAGCATAGTAAAGGCTCATCTTCAGTCCTGCCATTTGGTAATGCTATGTTTTATTGATGCCATCAAATTCTGACAAAGCAAGCCATCAAGCTTCTACGAAATGATCTTTTTAGTATTCTGGATAGCTTTACTATTTTCTTGATTTCTGTGGTGTTAAAATATGCATTTATTTATGCATAGACATTCATATGTAAGTCAATCCATGATTTATGCTAAACCATCCAAATATATAACCTAACCATTCAAAACCACTATGTCAAAATTAAAATAAGCTCAATGAAATAATTAATATAAAATGCCTCTTATAAATACAAAGGCAAAGTGGGTTGCATGGATATATGCTCATAGAGTAAGGTGAAAATATAAAGTATTTTGAACAAAAACCAGACATTTTACCACCCAGGCAGAAGAAACTTTATGTAAAACTTCAAAGAAAAAAGCTATGTCAAACTGAACAACTTCTAACATGCTTCACTAGTTGAAGTAATCCATCTGATAACTCATCAGAACTATCTGTATCACAAGAAGCACTGTGGAGAAACATCTTTCACAGAAAACACTGCATACACTGGAGACCAGACATCAGCTTTTTATATTGAAGCTTCTACTGAAATACATCTCCATAGATAGATCCAGATAGAAAGGACTGTCTCCCCTGTGACAGATACAAACCAGGTCCAGCACAGAAGCATGAAAACATTTGCTACCAACTATTGGAGAAGATAAGGCCAAAGAAGAGAAAACATTGGATAAAAATTGGTCATTTCAACATCAGAGGTCCTTTAAAAGCCCCCAAAACATTCCCTTCAGTAAAGCCTTCCCACCAGGTATGGGATATCTCTTTCTCAGAGACATGCAGTGAGGTCTCTAATCAAGTAAACCAGAGGCAGAAAAGTGTTGATGAAACCAATTAGGTATCTATTTGTGCTGTTTTCTTTTTGCCTGGAAGCTCAATGCTGCAATAATAAATTCTATAGAGGTGAAGTAAAAGATAATCAATGGATATCATTAAAAATTTTACTCAAATATGAGCAAATATGATAAATATTTATCTCTCTAACATACTAAGACACACAGAAATGGTATTTTAGATCTGGCACGTTCTAACAAAGTTAAAAGATAGTAATTTAAAGAGTGTGACCTTGAAAACAGTTCTCAAAAATAACAGCTATGTGACCTTAACATACATCAATTCATTAGCCAAAGGTTTCTTTTCCCTAACGGCAAACATTTTCAAATTCACCACCACCGCATCATGACTTAAACAACAGATGTTTCTCTGAGCTTTTCTTCTAATCTTTCCAATAGCAAGAAACTGAAATAACTTGCAGTCACTGTGGTAGCTCCAAAACAATGGTATTATGTCCCAGTCATCTGGTATCTGACATAAACCTGACTGTTGTTCTTTACCAGCAACATGTGGCCTGACATCCCATTTAGAGAGCCCTAGAAATTATTCACAGCAGTGGACAATTTAGACTGATGCATGCTTTTCACAAGGATGTAAACCATTACTGTATACTTGATTTCACTGCAGTCACATTTTCTTCCCTGTGAAATAAACAGTTCCTGTCTTCATACAAATTTCCTGCTCAAACATTCAATTTTTGGTGGCAGAACTAAGGATTATAAACATCTTATTTTACATGATAGCCTATTTACTGAAAATAGTCAATCCAGTCCATGAGTTATCCCCCATCATTTGGATTTAATCCAGTGTCTTTCTAGATGAAATTTTTGTACAAAAAGTCAATTTGTTCCCCTCTTGCTCTTCAGTTATAATGAATGGCTCTTAGAGATTACTCAGGTTAATACACAATGATTATTTTGTTTGGAGTACATGTTCCGCTGCTTGTTTTACTTAGTATGAAATATTACTATTTCCTTATCACATGTAGAAGACATGCTGTGTGTTGTTTAGGAAAGGACATTGGTAAACCAATTGTAATGTAGTTGGCAAAATGGGTTCATGAAGATGCATCTTTGAACCCAGGCAAGTGCTTACCAATAGCTACTGCTGACAGATTACCATGCTCTAGATCTTTCCATTTATGACTTCCTCTTTAGCTAGTTTCACTGCCAAATGCTTCCTGTACTACTGTTACTCAAAACTCACCAGTAAACTGTTTGTTATACTGACAGATTTTATAACTGAGAACCATTATGGCAATGTGCCCTCAGTCACACATCTTTTCTCTGCCTAACCTATTCTGCTAGAATGATCTCTACTGTCCTGTTTCTCTGCTGGAGGCAGCTGTTGCTTTGGACAGTAGCAATAACCATTATTCACAACAGTCTTTTATTCATTAATGCTCCTTCTACAGTTTTGGCTTGCTGCTGAAGCAGGAGAGTAATGTGGGAAGGCACTTCTGTCACTTTAGAAACCTCCTTCTACCACACAAACAGCTTCAAGAGGACATCCTTCTTATTGGCAATTCTTATGGAATTGACCTTTGGTATATTGTCACTGTAGGTGTATATCTATATGACACTTGCTATCATTCAGAATGCGCAGAAGATTTTGTATTTTAATCAAAGGTACTATTTCCTAATTTTGCAGACCATATGGCACCATAAAGTACAGAGTAGAGCAGATAGTTTTAAAGCATGACATTAACTTTACTAGGGACATTAACAGAGATGAGCAATGTTATCCTCACTGAGGTATGAATTAGGCCAATGTTTTCAAATTTGGATGATTAAGGCTGCACCTGAAATGAACACCTATTTTTTTGCAGTTCTGAGACTTAATAGGAGTCTACCTGTGCCTGTATCTGAAAGAATTCCTGCATATTTCTAGAATTATAATCTAGGCAAAACTGATAAAGATAGCATTATTTTGAAATTTATGGTTGCTAAGTCTGCCCCTGTTCTTAAGATACATCTCAGAAAAAACAAAAAAAATTATTTCTCAGTAATCACTGCATGTAATTTTAGTTGTACTTTAGATTACTAATCAGAAGTACAGCACAGACAAATTTTATGAACTGCAATTTAATTTAAAATACTTTTTCCTTCTCTTCAGTTTTGCAAATGCTACAACCTACATAGGTTGTCATGTTCTGTAATTCTGCCTGGTAAATAACCTAGGTATTTGTTACCATCAATACTGTCACCATGCACTCATTACTAATAAATTAAAGTTATTCATTACTAAAACATACCAAGCATGTTGCAATTACTTTTTCCTTCCTGCCTCCACTTGCTTAATGCAATACATTATTGCTAGAAACACTCTTTACATTCCCACCATCTTGATGAATGATACAAGCAATGGGGTATATTCTCTAGACATTCAATTACACCCTCTGCACAAACAAGTCAGACGTGCAAAAAGGCTTCAGAATCATGCCTGCAGGCATTAATAAGCTTATTAGAACACTGTAATAAGGATTAGTTGAATTTCTTATTCAGAGAGTTGAAGCTTTTATAAGTCTCTTGCCTTCACCTACCAACACAGGTCAGTTTTAAATCATTACTGTTCTTAACCCACAATGTTTTTTCTTCTGATAGTGAGCTTGGTCACAATGATCATGGATGATTTATGTTCATAAAAATTAGTAAAACTAGAAACCAATATATGAAACATAGTATTTCTGGTTTTATTATTATGAATGCAATGTAGCACAACTGACTTTGGCAGTAATTTTCACACTGAAATGAAAACACTACTTTCATTGACTCCATCGCATTCACTTTTGGGTATTAAGCTTTTCCCACAGTTTTCATTGATCTTGCAGTTGAAAACTTCTCTCCACCTTCAACCTTCTTTCTCTCATAGTAGTAGCTATAATGAAAATTATTTCATTGCATATTTAGATGAAGATGTGATTCTTTCAGTAATTGTACAATTAAAGACATGATTCTTTCAACAACTGTATAATTGGTTTATTTGGATTGGACTGGAAAAAGCTTGTTTATATGTTTTTAATATAAAGAAATAAATAAATTCCCTAAGAGCTATAACATCACCATACTAGCATGATGCAGAAATATATAATAAAACTTATCTTAAGGCTTTGTATTTTATTAATTTTTTTTTTTAATTCAATATGTCTGGAGTAAATACATTATTAAATTATTGCATTTTTAATGACTGTGCTTACCAGTTGCTGTCCTTGGATGCCCCAGGCTGCATACTGTAAAACTGAATCCTCTACTTCTGGAGGGTTTAACTCCCAAACTTCCCTTGAAAAAATGTAAAAATTTTTACTTGAACACTGGTGTTGCTTTATGTATAAAACCATCGACAATGATGTCATATTGAAAACACAATGTGACCTACCTTGTGTGTATGTTATAGATCACATATGAAGCTGTATAAGAATAATGAAAAACCTGTAAGAAAAAAAAAAAAAAGCATAAGAATTACAAGCCCAAATACTGGATCAAACAGAGATTATCATTATGATAGTCACAGCCTTTCAATCCCTGTAAACATAGGTAACTTTACTACTGAAAGAAAGAATTTACTAAATTAATTATAACCAACAGACTTCAACTAGGGTTTGAATGCTGTATGAAGGACACACATACTCATCTACACATTTAACACTTAACCTTTACAAAAACCGCACAGAAAAGGTTCCAATCAGAAAAATCTGTGTTCCTGTTCAACAAAATTATTTAAAAATAAAATAAAAACCAACAAAGCAACACCTCCCCCCACCCCCCGAACATACACTAGGAAAATAAACCACCTTTCCTGTATTTCTTCGTTAAGTTATGGTCAAAATGCCTGTATAGGCATCACACTTATTTTACTTGAAATGTAGACAGAGGGTCATATGATGATTTTTCTGACCACCTGCTACATACAGCCTGAATGACCTTCTGGTCATGACCCTATGGCTCACAGAAAAGAATAAAAAACCTGAGTGCTTATTGGGGCTCTGTTTTGTGTGGCTTTCCTTAAATATGTTGCGGTCTGATTTTGATGAACTTTCTTTGAAAATCAGGGAAAGTTTGTTTTGTCTGAGATTTTTCATATACAACATTTCGGGTAAAACAAAATAGCTATTTGTCAGTAAAACTTCCTTGTTCATCAGGAAGTTACCAGCGATTTCTGGTCTCAGAAACCTCAGGATTCTCTGGATGGGAGACAAAAGGAAATACAATATATAGTGCTATGCTGCTGTCTTTATTTCTTGAAAATTTTAAGTCGACTGAAATTAACAGAATTGTCATTTAAGTGCAAAATATCAGGGAGTGATGTATGTGGACCCAGAAGATCCATGGTGGAAAACACCAGGGTACAGTGTATAATGTGATATACCACTACACTGAAGGGTTGACAGGAAAGCAAACTATTACAGCTTTTCTTGAAAGTAAAACTTTAGTCTATATACATACAGAGAATAACAAACATTTTGCTGTCTTCCAGGCTGAGGTGACTGCTTTTATTCTAGCACATTTCTTTACTGCTATGTCTCACATTATGAAAATAGCATAATTCCATCATATTCATTAGATTTACCATGAGTTGAAACTATTTTATCATCTTGGAATATAAAATACATTTATGACTAATTATTGTTATACTAAGAGAAACTCTTCTTTTTAATGTAAACTACTGTCAGAAGGACACACAGGGTGACATCCACTAGACTTACTGTAGCTTCATGTCTGCAGTCACAGCATCTCTGTTTGGCACATGAAGGACTTATTTCTGAACAGTGTCAGGCTAGTTCCAGTTAGATGTAAAGAGGTACAGTTGTAAAGCCAAAAGCTTGATACAGATATATCTGTTAGAAACTCTTTAGTTTATATTATCTGCACCAGAAATCTTTTGGTATGTCCTCAAAAGAGGAGAGAGAAAGGAGGATCACACATGAACAGAGCCATTGGAATTTGCCCCTTTTGCATACAAGAGTGGTTTCAGAGGTTGTTATTTTTTTTCTGGTGGTCATTCAGTACCAGAATCATGTGAAACATCCTTCCACTGACTCCATTTCCATTATCAGTTCCCTGTCGACACACACCAAGAATTCAGCATGTCCTTAATCCTTGCTGGCTGATGCTGTAAGAAGCCTGCAAAGGTCTGTAAGATTAGTAACCATTCTTTAAATTTCCCTTTCTCTAATATTTCCCTTTTAGACAAAAATCACTTCCATTTTCCAAGTCTATGATGATTAACATCAAAAATGTTGCTTCAGTGAGAAGAATCACACATTTAATAATAGGAATTCTCCAAACTATTACTGTTCTTTATATTACAGCTTCTGATGAAGTATTTGGTCATACAAGGTACCAGCCTCTTCTGAGATGTGCTAAGTGTGACAAAAATAGAGACAAATTATAATAATATATGATTGTTGTAGGAGGTACAAAGACACCAAGAAGAATACTGTAAATGACTTGATTGTTTTTCTCTAAATAGCTACCAAAACCACATCTACTACCATGTCTCTACGCTGTATATACATATACATCTAATTATATACATAGTAGAAGTAGACTACTTGCTTACATACCATAAGGTTTAAAGTTCAGTGGGTTTTCTGGGAAAAATTAACTTGGTAATAACAAGATTGAGAGCCTATCAGGACAGTTATTCAAGTGTTTCTGGTAAGACAATGAGACAAACCATTGGCTTCAAAACGCCTTCTTTCTTTTATAAATCTTTTATCGCTAGAGGTAAGAGATAGCAGATCAAAGAGACATAAATGGTTAAATCATGGTGGTTTCTGCACAGGACGTACATTGCCAGAGGCTACACAGGGGGCACTTGCCAGCAGCTGTTAAATGGGACAGTCTTATACAGCCAGTTACAGTGAAGAAGAATGGGTCTCTTGCCCTTCCAGAAAAAGGGAGAAGTCACAGATACCATGTAGAGGGCTGATAAGTATTTAGAATAGAAATATTTTAAAAGTAAATTATTAGACAGAATATATTTCAACAAGAAATGCTAATGGTTTAGCATTTACACTTACTGGTGTAAACTATTTTGACAGCTTTAACAGAAAATATGCTATGACAACATGAAGAATATGTTTCACATGGAAAATCTCCTCCTGCCTTGTGGTAAAATTTCTGTCTAAATATTGATTCTAAGTATTAATATCTTTGTATTAAAAGTATTAAGAGCTTTGAAAGAGCTCCACAACCAGAGGAGACCAACATTACAGTGAAGTCATTTTCAGGGAGGATGCTGTCACATTTCTCAAATTAATTTTATTTCTTAATAGGAATACTGCGTATAAATTGCAAGTAGGAAGTTTCCAAGTTCATGCTTGCAAATAGACAGAATCATCATAAAAATTAAAGAAGGATGTAGAAAACGTTGCTTTCTATGCCTGGCTTATGTAGTAAGTGCCTAGAAAGCTCTCGTAGTTTTGTATAAAGGCTTATCTATTTGACTCTCTTTTGCAAAGAGTCATGTCAGTGGCTGGAACCACACATCTCTTGATCCCTACAGTACCATGGCATCACACAAAAGGAGCACAGTTGAAGGCACCAAGGCTGACACTAACCATAGGGAGATTCAGCAACCCTTAAAATACCAGTATCAAACCTTCAACACAGCCACCAGCTGCATTCCCATTGGAAGAGGCTTGGGGGATTCCATTCCATGACTCTTCCAGTGCGGGATGTGTTCTAATCAGAAAAAAGCCTGGTAATTGATGATGGACTTTTCAAATAAACAGACTGAGATCTCACCGAGGTAAAGCTCAGACTGAACTGACCTGTCTCATGGTATATTACACTAAAGGCTGGTCTTTACCATTCAAATCCAAAGTGCTATTGTTGCTATTCCAAAATATTTTTCAAACTTTTCTTGTACTTCCTGTCTTCTAACCAGGGTGGTATCGAAAGACTGAACTAAAGCTAATATTTAAACACAGTAAATTGCACCAGCTGACAAAACCAAAACCAAACAAACATATCAATCAAAAAAACCCCCGACATATTTAAATAGTGTGAAACTGCAAAAAAGGGAGAAAGGTTGTAGTGAAAGATAACTCATCTTCCGGGTATGATGAGAATCAATTAATTAATATAGACACAACATTTCTAAGAAGTGAAGCAATAGTGGGGATTAAAGCCTTTTAAAATATTAAATACATTACAGTAATTTCTGCACTGGCATATCAGTGGAGGAAAATAAAGATGGGAAAATGGCCTGGCCTGATTTTTAATATAACTACACATGTTATGGTGGGACACTGTGAGAAGCCTTACCTCCACAAATGGCATGTATGCCTGTTAGGCTTCAGGCCTTTATGACAAGTAACTAACTTGCCTCTTTCTACTATGAAAAGCTGGAAAATGTTCTCCACAATGTTAAGAACTGTGAAAATAGCTTTTTTAGATCAGACAGACAGCATACATCCCCCTCAATATAATTTATTTAATTTTTCTCTTGCCATAGAATGCAGTATGTAACTACTGTTGCATACCATATATTTCTTCTGAATTTAGTCTTTCATCAGTTTACAAACCTAAGACAAGCTTTCATGTGATGCTGCTCAACAGTGAGAGAGTTACACACATTTGTGTATGAAAAAACCCAAAATAACAGAACTATATTACAAAGAACCTCAAGGGAAAAGGTGAAAAAAGTATTTCAAGACAAATTGCTTCAGTCAAAACTTATTGAAATAACAATCTATTATTCAGCTAACAGCCAACAATAAAAAAATCCACACGTATCAATCACGATCTGAACTTTTAGATGACATATTGTTTTGGGGTTTATATGTCCTTTATTTTCTACCTTCCAATGAATGTCTTTGTCTTTCTAAGGTTTCCAAAAATGAAATATTGTCATGGAACTCAATGCATAGCCCAGCAAGACGCAGGAAAATAATGCACCCTATACATTTAGCGAAATACACCCCACTAATTCTGTAATATACTCCAGGAAATATCTGGTTTGCTGTTCTTGGGTAATTTGGAAAACATCCCTCAACAGAATAGTGTTTGTGCTAAAAAGCTGCCAAGAAAATGTCACCAGTAGTACTTTACAGGATGATGTGGGCCCTCAGCTCCAGGGAAATGGAGGAAAGCTGATGACATGAGAACCTCGCAGCGCTATAGTCACAAAATGCTCAGATACGCCAAACACCTTGATGCCTCCTTTATCCATTTCCTATATATAAATCAATTATATTCTTTCATGTTTTATTTATTTAGAGCAATAATGAAGCCTCCCTCCTAGTACAGCTTTTTGAAAGGTAATGAATGGACGGCCCTATATTTTCGTTTTTACCCATGCAGACACTGATTCTCCAAACTCATCTCCCTGGTTCTCAGCACTGCTAGATTCTGTAAATTCTTCTTTGAGGTTTAAATAAGACCTCTTACAGGGCATAAAAAAACTTTGAGTGAGAACAATCACAAATTACAGTATATGAAATACACTGAAAATTTCAGCATCTGCAGTAATACTTTCAGTTATTCCAAAATTTACCAGTCAAACACATAAATCTCACATACAATATCCAGCAGATACAGTAGATATCTATTTATTTGTATTGCACCTAGCAAATAACAAAGAGACTATTTAAGAGCCACGTCCTTCCCATCATAAAAAAAAAAAAAAAGTGCAGCAGAGCATCATTAGATAACTGAAATTGCAGAATGTGCCATCAGGCCCATCCCACTTATCCCAAAGCATGTAACATTGACTGGGAAAGGGAGGCAGTTTCTCAGATAAGGTTCAAAACTGTCAGATCTTTATGATTCATCAGAGGTATCAGACCTTTAATGGGTTAATTTGCTGATCACATTGAAAACAAAATCAAGTATTTTAAGAGACTAGTTGTCTGAATGAAAAATTATTATATTATTATTCTCTGAATTAAAGTATTTAATCAGAATTAAGACCAGCATAATCAACCTTAGCTATGGAAATTTTTAACTGCTGTAATATATGAATGCCTCCCAAATAGTATTATTCATAAAAAGAGAAAGATCAAAAAACTGCTTTTATTGCTTCACAGGCAAAAGTCAGTTATCAGGCAGTTAAAAGCTAAGAGAACCTGACCTGGAAAAGGTTTTGTGTGCCTGAAAGCTTTTCTATTTTTAACAACTACATCAGTTGGTCTAATGAAAGATATTACCTCTTCCCACAAATCCAATCTCATTTATCTCTTTAGGCCATCACATCCATAACAACGTTGCTGAGAAACAAACATTCCTGAGCCCAGCTGAAAAAAGGACTACCTAAAACTAAAAATGATCCTTCCTAATTAATAACCTGTGTTATAATATATATCACAAAATGAATGTGAACCGAGAACAAAGACAGAGGAGACACTGAAGCAGGGAAATAAACAGGAATACATCTTGCCAAGGACACTCACTTCTTCATTCATCCACGGCCTTTCTCACTTTTAAAGATCTCTCACAACACACTAGTGAAATGGTTTGGCATGTTTTCAAACTGCCTCGGTATGTGCCAGACACGGGAACTACTGACTGCTGTACACAGTTTGAAGAGCAGCAACGCCATTAGGATTTTGCCTTCATCCTCTTTTCTACAATTGAATTAAACATTTGAACCATTATTGAAAACTCATGCTCAAAACTGAACCAAAGGACTTTACCATGGTAAAGCAATTACAAGGCCAAGATAAAAGTTAACCAATCATTCGTCTGTCATTCATGGAAGGAAGTACACCCACAAGATGACACATGGAACCTCATTTACAGCTCTAAGATCAAGTCTTCAATAAACCTTCATTAAAGACTCAAAAATTCAATTTAGAAAAAGAAATGCAAACATGTACTTCTTCCTCTCTTGCCTTTGGGATAATAGTGTCATGGAAGAAAAATGGAGCCTGCAGAACATGCCATGAACTGCAAATAATAAGCAAGTAGCAGACACAGAGAGGAGAGAATATGAAGGGAACACAAAGAAATATAAATGTACAAGATGGTTACTGAGACCTTTTGAAGTGATTACTCAAATTAATACACTATGCTTGTGACACAGTCACATCAAAAGCAAGTGACATATGAGACTGTGTTGATGACTGAGTAATGCACACGATCCGTCTAACTCCACATGATTTAACCCCAGTTAACAGGGTGTACAGTGAAGTGCAATGCTGAGCAGGCTGTGCATGAGCTCACGATACAGGGCTTTGACACTCAAGCATGACACCGCCTTGTTCCAGCCACAGCATTTTCAGACCACAATTAGTATTTACAATCAGTGTGATAACATACCAATTAAGACTAAAAGGAGTTTGGATAGCTTTATAACACATTACATTGTATGGTAGAGATCTGACAATTGCTACTGAAACATACAGTTGGATTACGCATTTTCAGTAAGTCAAGTTACAATATATTCAAATTTACTCTCCATAGAAAATCACAGCCTATACAAATTATACGAAGTCTATATATAGTGGCCACAAATTTTACAAATTATCTAAAATATGTCTCCTCTAGCTAGTCATATTTTACTTTCAGTTTTGCTCAGTGTACACTAGTTTAATTCAGATTTCCAGCAATGAAAATTAGAAAATACTTTGAGCAGATTATTAATATCGTATACATACTCTTTATTCTGCTACATATTTGGAGAACACCAAATTATTTGTGGCCAGATCTCATCCTCTGTGGTAGTCTGATGAAAGCAAATGAGTTACAGTGAGAGTGTGTTAGTATTTGCCTCATGCTATCAGGATTCCAAGTAGCAACTTCTCACTCTCCCAAAGAAATGGATCAACATTTACATAACAAACTCCTCTTCCTCAATTCATTCTTTATGATCTTTAGGACACATGACTTTGCTAGGACTGCAGTGTAAAGAGAACAGAATCAGGATCTAATGTGTTGAGTCAGAACTTTCACAAAACAATAAAAATTATATGTTTCTTTCTTTCTTTTTGTATTATGAGATATATGACGCCCTTATTAGAAAAAACCTGTGATGGAGTTAGTAAGGTGAAATTAGTGGCAGCATGACTGCTGCCAAAGGCAAAGTACAACTTCTGGATCAATCCTCCATTCATTTGCAACATATGTGCTAAATAAATTAATAAAATTAATGTTATCAATAACATTATTAGGTGAAATCCACCCTTCTTTAAAACTCCATAATCATTCATTTCACACATTCCCCTTTTGCCTGTCCAGTCTGACTCCTTGTGGTCTCCAGCATAGGGACTGGTCCTTAAGAAGATTAAATAACTAACTATGGTATGGTCATATATGGTTTTCGTGTAATTTGCTACTTGAGTGTAGAAAAAGTGAAGAGAGAGCTCTGCAGCATTAACTTCCAAGACACAGACACATGAAACTACCATGACATTTACACTACAAATGAATAAAACACATACTATATCAATAACGGACTGACTTTGTGTACTTCTGAAAATGATATTGGCTAAAGACTAGAATTCTGTTGATTTCACACCATAGCAGCTAATATGGTGAAGCCTTAGACTCTGTATTGATACCAAAGCTCAAGTCTCTTAGGGATAAACACCAGAAATGGTTCAGACCATTCTTCACTGAAGTGGAACTGTTTGTTCTTGGGAGGTGTAGTGTTTTGCTGTTACTTTGATGGTCCTAGATTCAGCAAGCATTTAATCACATGAGTTAATTGACCGATTACATATGGATTATATCTGGGGTACAGAGAGGCACAGAATTTAACTCCTTCATAAATTGCAGATTTGCACCAAAATCCAGTAAATCTTTTCACCCTACCTAAATTTTAAACTGCTGTTAATGATACATCAATACAAAGTTCATATAACTAGAGAGAACTGCTGTGATCATTTTACCTGACCTCCAATAACTGAAACAAAGTTTATGGGGCTTCTAATTTTAAGTAGTATGATACACAAAGATTCCCAACGTGTTCTTCAAGGGGTTTCAGAGTAAACCTTAAGAAACAACTAAAGAGTCTATAACACTAAGTTGAAGCATTTCCACACATCTTTGAATCCTATTTCTGATGAATTCTAGAAGCAAAAGAGGTAAATTTTGCCAATAATTTGTATAAATCTCTATATATTTTTGCATAAATGTTTCTGAAAGCTCTGTGACTTATTGCAAAGAGTTAATCTAAGATAGCTTGATGCATTTGAGCACTGAAGTTAAATGACAAGGCTATAACTTTGCAAAGCACTGTATTTGTTTCAATCAACATCAATTACTTGTCATGATTGATAAGAACCACTGCATATCACTGGTAGTAATTTACGATTTGCATTAATGCTTTCGGGTATGAAATATTGCCAGCCATAACAACTATATACTGCCAAACCAATATAAATATAAAGGCAAGACATTTCTAGACACATAATTTATCTATAAGAAAAAAGGCTGCCGAGGAAGCCTAAACAAAAAAGCACCTCTAGAAAATCTGTTCAAACTTTAACTGTTCCACATATAATTTTTCAATAAGATTAATTATGTCAAGAAAAAGACATCCGCTGCAGAATGTTAATTAATTCACAATCAATTAAACTCAGTTCAGCTAACCAACAGTAATGTGATCTGAACCACAGTTCAGAGTAACTGCAGAAACTTCTTTTTCTTCTCCTACATCAAGAGCTGAGATAGACCACCCTATATTTGGACATGCAACTCAATCATTTTTGAATATATAATAACTTCAGATGAGTGAATTATTCAAAAAAGAATGTTCTGCATTGCTACTTCTGAAAGCCTCATATATCACTGCCATTTGAAATTCTATTAGTTACGCTATCACATAGAATATGTTTCTTGATTCTTGTATGAGATGACTTAAGACAAAAATTTATATTAATTTTTTCTGGCTTATTCACCTTCAGCATTAAAAACCAGGTATGACTTCACTGAAATCATTGTTACATGATGGCAAAGGTGGCAAGTCTCAAGCCTCAGGCATAACACGCGTATTTTTAATATCGATACACATGTACATATACATCATTCTCAAGTGTATGCTCACACTCATATTCAGTATGATTAACATTTTGACTTTATGAATATTTCAGGATTTACAGAAACTTGTCTCTTCCTGAACTAATTTGCAGGCAGCTTCACAATGTGCATGCACATTTTTATCTGGACTAGCAGAAGGGGAAACGGAAGATATCAATTCTGACAACACAACCAGAACTTTACCTCCATAGAAATATGAGGCTGGTGAGGGTGCTTGCTTCTGGTCATTGCAGCTGAGGATACTAAATCTGTCTTAGAAAAATATGTATTTAAGTACTTTAATACTGCCTGACACTTTAAACAGTCTGATCTCTCTACAGGGTCCTTCTAGCATAACTCGAATCCCATATGAGAGGCACCCTCGTTATGAGAAACTTGGATTGAGTATCTCCACACATACTGAAAACTGTTAATTGAAACCAAGCTATGCTTTAAATCACTGATTCTTGAAGGCAGAGGTGCATCAAATTTCCTTAGAGTGTTCTGTGATGGCTTAATTTAGTTTGTTCTTTGGGATACTGTGGAAGAAGGAATTGAGTAAAGACTTGGCTTTCTCCGCAGTTCTTTCAAGGTAATATGTTCCTCACATGTTGTATTTATTCAAACAGATTGCTGAAGAGAAAATTGGCAAGTGCAGAAAAAATACCACCTTGCTTTGAAGGGACACAATTCTACATGTGATGGTAAGGTGAAAGGACTGGAGGGAAAGTCTTATGAGGAGAGGCTGAGGGAGCTGGGATTGTTCAGCCTGGAGAAGAATAGACTCAGGGGGGACCTCATCACTCTCTACACCTACCTGAAAGGTAGTTGTAGGCAGGTGGGGGCTGGACTCTTCTC
>JAAGNO010021637.1:18457-48094 GCA_033439905.1 Ceryle rudis
ACTTAGTGACATGCTCTAGCTAGGTGGTGTGGTGTCAGGTCTTAGGCTGGACTTGATGATCTCAAAGGTCTATTCCAACCTCTATGATAATTCTGTGTGAAATTCTGTGTGTGTAATTTACAAAGATGTACATAGGCTGATTCAAGTGAAACATTACGTGCAAAGAAACGGGTAAAAAAATGTTGTTGATAAAATATTTTCTAAAATCACTTTCCATGTAAAATGAAATGTCCAGGTTCTGAGCACAAAACTGAACTGAAGATGCCCTGAAATGATGAGGATACAAAAGAAAATCAAGGTATACAATGGGACAGTTTTGAAGACAAGACTACAGTCTCAACGTCACTTTTGCTTCTCTAGACAAACTGACTCAGGTAGCAATAAGAAAGCAAATACTTGATGCTCCTCTGCTGCTTACTTACAAATGACATAAGGAGATGAAAAGACCCTGGAGAGCTGGAAAAAGGACTAGCAATGAGATAAATGGCCTGTGGGTCTGAAGAAATGCAAAGGGAATATGGAAAAGAAAACTGGGCTGGGGGAAGCAGATGGGTAAAGCAGCAAGCATGCAAGATAGAAGAAGGAAAACAAAAAGACACTGCTAAAAATATCAGGATAGGGAAACAGAGAAATAATAAAATAACAGAACAAGCTCGGAAGAAACCAGAACTGAGTCCCTTAAGGGGCTGAAAATGAAGAGAATCAGATCAAAACCAAACAGGCAACAGGGAGGGAAAGCAGTAAGATCTGCAATGTGTGGACATCGTGGTTGGAAAACATAGGCTCTTGGGACTGAAGAAAATTTGGTGAAGAAAATTTCTGCAGAGCAGACTGTCATTTAGAGCCTTCCTCTTTTGAAGGGTAGAAGATCTAAGTGAAAATAGCAAACATTTCTCAGGAATCTGACAGTTCAGTATGTGAACACATGAGCCTCCTGCCTTTCACTACCTTGCCTACCATCATCGCTAATTGCTTAGTGTGGATATACCACATGGAAAAGCAGGAACGCAGTGGGTGTTTGTTATAAGTCATATTCTCTTCTCTGGAGTCTCCCACCGTGATACCAAGATACCTTTAATGGTATCTCTGTGTATTAGGCTGTCCAGGGAATTATTTATATGCTACCAGGTGTGGTTTATTTGTTTGTTTAGGTTTTTTTTTTTTTTTCAATAGAATTCAATTCCTTATTTAGTCTTTAGAGAACTTCTGTGAGAAAATTACTGTCTTGACTTTGAGTATTTATCTACCTGTAGGTTGAACAGGTTTCCCAACTACTTTTGAAATCCATGTGGCTCTTGTACTGCAATCAAACCTTTGTGACTGGGGCAGTGAACATCCCAAACCATTCTCTAGAAACCCTCTGTAAACTCTTCAGATGATTCAAAAACTGTCTTTTAGATTTGTCTCCTTTACAGAAGAAAATCAGTTCTGCACTGGAGTGTGAACTCCAGTATCTTTAATAAACTGTATGTAAGATAAGACAGCATGAAAAGAAAACCTTGTCCATAAGAGTAAGTTCTACAAGTATCACTATGGCTAAATTTCATCTTCAGTTTTAAACTTTCTTTTTGGTCATGCCCTATTCATCTCCCTTATCCCTCTTTTCTTTGGTGCTGCTGGTCCTGCTAGCTGCCTTGTATTGTTCTCCTTCTGTTCCACTACCTTGTAACAATACTGAGCAAAGTATCACCTCTCTGTGAGGTTTCTAACAATTGAGCTCACAGATAGTTACCCACTCCACCACTTCCCATTAGCAAGCCATGATGCTGCTTGTAGTCAACTAGGCCTGCCTTCACTCATTTTCTCTTATTGTACCATATTTCTGTATTAGTCTCTGTTGTGGCTGTTTTATGATATTATAGTTCCTTTGACAGGGGTAGCATGAAGTAGACTCTTGTAGCAAATAAAAGACCTCTTCACGATGGAGCGATTAAAAGGTCATGATAAGAGAGCTATTCATTTAGTACAAGGGACTACTTCATAGTGATCTCAAAGAAGCTATAATAAAGTGATGCATACCTCACACCAAACTCGTCTCTTCAGGAAATGTCTAATCTGGTGCTATATTTGCAGACAATAAATAGAATTAAAAAGGTTAAATTTGTAGAGGTGGTTGACTGCCTTCACTGAAACATTAATATATTGCCTAAGACCCCAGGCTAACCCCTTTCATGCTCAAATACCCAAAAAGACTTATCCTTACTTAAAAAGGACATAAAAATTGGATAACAAAGGGGCACATATTAATATTTCTCTAAAACGTGGACCCAACCATTTGATCTGTTAGGTCTGTCACACTATCAGTGTTCCTCAGAGCATGAGACTGAAGCTTGTTTTAAAGCATGATGTGCAACAAAGACAGCTTTGCAAAGATATGCTTAAAATAATTCTCTGGGACAGTTACAAAAAGGTCTAGTCTTTGCCATCTACTTCAAGGTATTTCAACTCTGTCTATATATGTATTTTAAAAGATCTTTCATTCTATCTGTACCAAAGTAACTGCTAACTCTCGTTTTGCAGGAATCCACTTATTCAACGTTCCTCCTTTCAACATTGATGAGAGATGCAAATGCCAGAAGATTGATCTGCTTTCCTGACTGACCTGTTGGCCTAGTCAGAGAAGTCAGCCAATTTTTCTTTGATCAAGGAGCCAGGAATGCAGCCAATGCCTCGTATGAAAAACATGGGATGGGTTACTCATGCATAATGTAGATGGGAGATACCCCTTGCCATACCATGAGCTACAAAAAGAGAATTGTGACACAGGATGGTTAAAATGTTTGAAAAACACACAACCTTTTTTGGTTTGGGGCATTTGCAAAGGAACAAAGTTTTCATTTACAGGCTTTCGTATTACTTCTTAAAAGCCAAAGCAGTTCCAACCATCCCCATTTATATCCACTCACAGGGCTGACTGAATTACGTTGTTGCAATGCTGTTTCTAGTACAAGGAAGCTCTGCCTTAGCAATTTTTAAGCAATGACCTGGGTCAGGCTGACCCTTTTGCTGCAGGCTAAATCATTCTGTATTACTAGAAAGACACAGGTTTTCCATGAAGGTTACTTGTCCCTGTTTCAATGAAGTAGTAGCAAATTCCAGATTCCAGCAATAAAGGAACTAGTTTGACACTTCACTGCCTTATTCCTCTAGGTTTTTCATTCTTTGGGGAAGTTACTAGTAAAGTGGTGGTGGGTTGTGGATTTGTTATTTATTCTTATTTATTTTTAAATCTGTTGTCAACCTTTTCCTTTTAGACTGTTCTTACCACATTTTTTGTTCAATTTTAAAAACAACTAACTTTTGTTCTTGATGTTAAATATTTCCTAGAGAACTATTTTCTGCTCTGATTGTAGAGTCACAGAACATATCAGACCACTTGTTAAAATGCATCAAATATTAGCTCTTGCTAAGGAATGGCAAAACAACTTCTTTGGGTCTTTTTTTTTAGTATTCTAACATGCGATCACCATTAATGGTATACATAGCTAGAACTACTGGCAAAATTTCTTCATTACTGCCACACACCTTCCTTCCATTAACTCCATACAACATGGCTTTGGTTCCTCTTGTGTTAATATATCTGATAAAATGCAGTACAGTTTGCTTCGTGCTTGACACTGTGCTTTTCCTAAGACATTTAAAAGGGCACTGGCAACTACACTATTCATCATCTTCAGCTACTGCCTTGTCAAAGCAAAGAAAGGCAAGTTCAAATTCAAGAATGTATTCAGCAGAATAGAAAAAATGTCTCTTTTTTTATTCATCTATGGTGGTAGGTACCAAACATATCAAAAGTAGAGGTCATAACCATTTCTGCATAATTGATAGTACAGATGGTATTGCTTGTATTAATATGGCTTCCCCAGGAATCAATTTTGTTGTGATGGTAGATCTTTCATCCCTGTCTTTCAATATTTCAAAATTTTGTTGATTGTAGTTATAGATTTCCCCATCTGTCAACTCACTTGTTTCCCTGTTTCCATCAGTTCCAAGTATTTCATCAAAGCCCTGCTTCGATAATCTCTGCAAAGGATTTACAAGGTAGTGCATCATGCTTCTGAATGCACTGCTTTACACAGTGGTTGCTAGGCAGGTGGACAGTGAACAGTTACTGGTTTCAAGCTTTTGTAGGGCACCTTTTACTATGAGATGCAACCTCAGGTTGCTATCAAGTACAAAGCTGTATCAGTATTACACTTTTAAAATATTTTTCTAATAATCTCTGATAAAAGCTTCAGTAAGTGTGCTCCAGATATTTCACATCAGTCAGCAGCTAAGTGAGTATCACCAACAATACATATTTTCTCATAACTAGAATAAACGTTTCCGTCTTCACTACACCAAGTTAAGGACACAGATGAAGTTGCTCTTTTACAAGTGAATTTTCAAAACCTTCTGACACATTTTCTGAGCTTCTATTCTGATACCAAAGTGTCTGTGAGAAAGCTATTGATGATTTCAGCTAAATAAAAAAAAAGTTTTATAAACAAACTGTATCTTTCTATGATTTATTACACAGAACATTCTTTTTACAGTGTTTTTCTGCTAAGCATGCTTAATTTTAAATACATGTATTATTGTATATACTGAGTTGAACATGATTATGAATGTGATCTTCAGAGGTACTTTTTTCTTTTGAGAGCCTCTGCCCTAATGACCAAAACTACTTTTTCAGAAGAGCTCTAGCAATGAACTTCATGTAGGGACTGTAACTTTTGGATGAAACTTATATAAACACAAATGTTACATTGTACATAAATTCTTTGCCACCCATAATAGAAAGGGAATATCGTTCAAGAAACAAGTAAAGGTTCCGGTGGGGTTTGCTATAGCAAAGACTAACAAGCTCAACAGCCACTCTGCAAGAACCAAATTCAAGTATGTTAGTGAAATCCAACATAAATGTTCAGGTTATATTCTGAAGAAAAAAAAAACCAAACTAAACTCAGATTTTGACAGATCATCTGACAAAGAAAAATTGCAAGGAAAATATTCTTAACAGAAGAAATCCTCTGTTGGGGAAGCCTATCCTTTCAAATCTAAGTACTGACAAAAGTAGTTTACTTCCTGATCCTGTTAACTACTCCAGTCTGTGATATGAATGTATCTGAAAAGACATGGCTACAGAATACTTTTCATGAAACCATTTTATCGATCTCTGTAAATTTTGGCTAGTTCATCATTGTGTGATTTGTATCCAGAAACAATTAATGAATTTCAATATACAATACTATTAAATTGACATATATGCTCAGTCATTCATGCACACACATATATAAACAAGTGACAACTGGAGATTTTCAGTTACTTGCTTCTTCTGCATAAAATTCACATGGGGAAGAGAATTCTAAACTTTCTAAAGATGGATATATTAAGGTGTCAGGTGAAGTCAAAGAGATGTTAAGAAGTCAATGAGATGCATACCTCTAGCATGATTCTTAAGGATCATCTTTGGTGCTTATCTACACCTTTAGGCATTCAAATACCTCTGCAAATCTCACGTTAAGTCCTTGGAAATTATTACCCTTACCCTTTCCACACGTGCTAAAGCCATCATAATCAAAACATAAAGAAATCCAAGTGATTTTACATCAAATACCTGTTGTAAAGTGCTTATATTCCTCTCACATACTTAAGTGGAGCAAATTCCACAATACAACCACTTATTTGACATTTAATTCATCTTCCTTGTAATTCAATGGGCAGAATTAAATGATTAAACCTAAAGTGATTATGTACATAATGAGTAAAAACAGATCAATCCTTTTTTTAATTTCAGTAGTGGGGGTTATAAAAATGTTTAAGCACCTTTAAGATGAGGAACTAACTACTAAAATTCACATTTGTGTCCTTTTAGAAATAATAATGGGACTTTAATCAAACTAAGCTTCTTAGATTTCCAAGAAAGCAGTGGCTATTTTATTGTAATCCACTGGCTCGATTCTCAGTTGCTGTAGTGTTTTTAACTCTGGACTTTACTGAGCTATGTCCATTTTGAGCATCTATATCCCCTGATAAAATACTTCCTTTTGTCTTCTGGTTTTTTTTAAAAAATATGATTTATTTATCCTAAGAGATAGACAATAGGCCACATACTCAATAGGGAGAACAGTCATTTCTTTTTCATCTGTATCTTGACCATCAAGTTCCCTGAAAGCTTCTCTTCCCTTAGAGAAATTTATTGTCAATTTAGAAAAGTCATTACAGAATCCCTGTTACTAATAACGGTGAAGCAGCTTGAATGACTCTTACTCAACTCCCTTTAATTATATTTTACTGATAAGATCTACACATTCAATACGGACTCTGAGATTAAAAAACATATACAGAAACACATATGATGATACAGGCTTCTTTCAAAGATAAGAACCATGTGTCAGATTAATACAAGCAGCAAAGCTTTGTACAGGGCAAGAAGAAGGGATAGGATTCATAGTAAACCTACCCTCATGCAGGGTGCAGATTTATTATCCATCTAGTTCTGTGGTTTGAGACTGAGTGGTGTAACTGGTTCAGCACTCTCTCAAAGTTTGAATCTTCTCTGGTTACATTCAATAACAAAATTTCATGGTCCTCAGTGGTACAGAGCACAGCTATCCTCAGGAACATAGAGAGCCGTTTCAGGCATCTATTTTATGGGTAGATCCCAGTTAGCCACTAAGCCAATAAATGTTTCCTAAGGGTCTGTGGAGTGACCTTACTACTCATCATTTCCATTTCAGATAACATTAAATGAGCACACATATATATGGATTACATATAAGTGCTTTGGGTATGAGATTAAATGTGACCCTAAGAATTAGCACTTATGAATAAACTGATCATTCCTTCTCTCTATAGATATTAAAGAATATTAATCACTAAGAGCAGTGCGCCCTACAAGCAGAGAACAATCAGTGTAATACAGGACACAGAGAGGTCTCTGTAGCCTACTGCTGGTTTATATATGGAGGCATGCTATATGATTAATCGCATATTCATTTAGGGGGGTAGGAATTTATAAGAGTCCATTAGGAACTTTACTCTTTATTAGATATGCCTTTCTTCTCACTTTTTTTTTTTTTCCCCCCCAAACTAGGTCAGTGATATCTGACAGCTAAGATACCTATAACTATATGCTACTGAGTTCTTTCTGTTAAAAGACACTTCTCTATCGGTACTTAAGAAGCAGGTAAAGTTAGCCAGGCAACTAATGATCTGCTTTGATAGAAGAAATTTTAACTCTCTCATCATCTGTTCCAGTTATTAACTGATGGGGCTTCCTACGACTGCTTTCTTTACATATGTATTATTCTGATAGAGCTGATCTAACAGGACTCGTACTCAGGAGCCTCTTACTATTTTTATCTAGGAGAACCTGCATTTTCAAGTATTCCTAAGCAGACCTTGTTAAATTTCCATTAACATTTCTGGCATAGCTCCTACCTGAATGAATCTCTATTAGACCACCATTAGCTGTAAAATGTAACAATAAAATTCTCTAGCCTTCCCATTGTGGCCACTGCAGCTAATCTGACCACAGAACTTCTCAAGCTATTACCCTTCTGGTGACTGTAAATATGAAATACAAAGATGAGATACAGGCATTGTAATGCTTTGTACAGAGAGACAGTATCTAGCAAGGCTATCCATTTTATTCCATACTAACAATAACACATTTACTTCTCTATCAAGTTCTCAAAGATTTTTACCACACAGTAAAGTGTTGCATTATATTCCATAAATACATTTTAAGAAATAAAGTAGTTTGAGTGTAGAGTGCATTGTAGCAGTAAGTTACAAGTTGTTATTAACTTTCTGGAACTTGACACTCTTCAGTGGACTTTTCACATGCAAATTCATTTTATTTTAACTAAATATTTGCTCATAATAAAAAATACGAGCCAATGAAAGCCAACTGATAATTCACAAATGCAAATGTCCTATCAACGTAGCAAATTATGTTACTTTTCAGTAGGACAGTTATACATAAAGTTAAGAATTTTCATTACAGAATATTAGCTTTAAATTCAGTTTTCCATGTATACCTGAAGGCAAATGGTGCTTAGTTCACGATATGCTGAATTGCTTCTTTTGGCAATTCTTTTTTTTTTTTTCCCCTATTTACTTAATTTTCACAATCATGATGTATTTCTTCTCCAGACTGTATCAGATTTGGCTTAATACACATTTCTTTAACATGCTCTTGCAAGAAGAGAGCTCAGTATAGTAAAGAAATTGGAATCTTACAACCCCGTTTCATAATGCAGAAGAGCTGATCAACATTCTGATCATACTTTATGCAACTTAAACAGGTTTTGCAATCAATAGGAAAAGGGAATTTGTTAAGTCCCAAAGTTGTGCGTAAATAGACTTTCTCTGTTATTGGATTATCCTCTGCACTCAGAGTGAGTAGGAGACTGTAATACTAAGAAGCATGAGATTAAGTATCCAAAATATCAATGCTTGAAGCAAAAAAAAGATAGAAAAATCTGACTGAGAACCAGCCATAGTCTCACCTCATGACAGATTGAGCTGCCCCTAAAGCATACAGAAGATATTGGTTTAACCAAGTTACAAGAAAAGCCCAAGGGTAGAAATTCCACAAGCTTTCTAAAAATTTTATTTTAGTTTTTAACTATGATCTGCCCCGCATCCCAATATCTTTTGTCTACAATACTGCTGTCTATAACACACTGCCTATTGTGTATTTGTTTACTAGATTTATTCCAAGCTAAGTGTAAAAGCTTGCTTTTGTAGCTATTGAATTCTAACCTTCATATTCAAATCACTTCTCCAGTTTGCTCATAAAGCGTTCCAATTCCAACCTTGTCCCCGAGGCTGTCAGTAACCTAGCTTGAGATAACCTGAAAATTTTTAAAAAATTACTCCCTGTTCTATTATCCAAACCATTAAGGAAAATGTTGAATATCACTGGTCGCTGACCAGAGCCCTATGAACCATAAATCCATCTTTTTTGACAGTGAACCATTTATTTGCCAGCATTCTCTCCAAGCACAGAACTGCAATCTGCTTTCACTTACGGTGGTCCCATTTTAGACCATATTTCCTCATCTCCCTGACAGCAATGCCATGACCACTCCATATCTACTTACCAGGCTTTTTGTACAACTACAAAGAGAAATTAGACCTATTTGTTATAATTTGAACTTTACAGAACGTTGTTGGCAGTTACCTAATGCCTTGTTAAGTTCCAGGCACTTTCAAGCAGTTTAAATCCTCCTCAAAAAATCAATCTTCCTCTGTTTCTTTACCAGAATTCCCCAGAATCTCCTGTTTGGTCTCTTTTGGGGGAAGACCACTTTTTGACCTTTTCAGTTCTGCAGATCTTCATTATCTTCAATATGTCCTCACATATAGCAAATTATCATAATTACATTCTCTCAGCTATTTCCCTACAGTAATTTTTTATCAGGGCTAGGAGAGAAATTCTAACCTTTTATTTCACTATCTTAAGCTGAATTCTTGCCCATTTTTTTCTGACTAAAATGCGTTAACCATCAGATCACAGCTAACCTTGCTTTCGAACACTGGAGCAAGAGAGACAACACTTTGTCCTTCACTGTTATTAGCAGTTTCTTCTCTCCCTGAGATACAGATTGACTTTTTCCTCATTTTTTGTTCATTATTGTTGAAATACTTCCTAATGACTGTTTACCTTCACTCAGTCACCCCAGGAGCACTTCCCAGATGACAGGTTCTCTATATCCTGGCCATGTCATAACTACACACTGACACAAAACCTGGATGAACAACATCTTCCTTGTTCTCTCTCATACTTTCAGTATGCACTGTGGGACAGCCAGCTATGGTGCCAAGTGGGGGGCTGGGGTGCTCTTCTAAGCATCCTCTACACTGCCCAGAGGACCATCATCTGCAGTGCAATTCATAAATAGCTTTCACATCCCTGGCTATGGTATTTGACTGATATTCTCTACTTGCTCCCATCATTCTATTTCTGTACAAAGTTCAGCATAATGCATTTGTTTCTTCCTTTGGGTCATATATTTTCTCCAGACTTACGGCAAGACTCGCGCAAGAACAAACAAAGGAGATGATATATGAAAACAGGAAACAGCCAGATTTCTAGCTACTGCTCCAGTAAACTCTTGAGAAAAGAACAAGGGGAGAAAAAGAATCAGCTATTGTTCTACAACTACAGGCCAGTCAGGCAGCTTATAGCAACTGTGCTGCATGTGCTGTAGCTCAGCTACTCACCCTTGCATCAAGATTCAGATGGGAATTAAATATGTAACTGCATCATGTGGAAAGTTTTTTATTAAGTTTATCTGGAACCCTACATGAATACAAGATGCATCTTTCAGTGTCGTTTAAGAGCCAGATGTAAAATAGAACTTAGGTTTGTAAAGTGGTTCATAGGCAAGATTTTGGCTGCAACCCAATAGTGCAGCCCTGGAGGAAAAAGAATCACTGGAAGAAACTCAGTTATTGACTACTCCTAGAGGTGTCCTTTTCACATTAAGATTTTTCACACACAGAAAAAAAAATATCACGGTTTTGAAACAGGTGCTAAATTGCTCTGCTATCACACATAAAATACAGTTGCTATCCCCAAGAAGCTGAACTCTTTGCTCTTCTCTGTTGAACATACTCAGACCACTATTCACTGCACATTCACATGTCCCAGCAATCACCACTGTCCTTTCAAATGCTGCTCAAGAAAGCAGCAACTGTGGTGCCATACCTGCCAGGTGCCATACCTGCCAGGTGCCATAAGCATTGGAGTACCCAGGAAGGGGTGTTTGCTCCCTGCCTCCAGTAGACACTCTCTCACTGCCTACCAAAATCTGAAGATGTGCTACACCAGAGACTGGCCTGCCACAGAGACCACTGCTCATTCACCCAACGGCACAAGGACTTTAAGGGCTCCTCCTGTGGTTCACAATCAGCTGCAGCAAGAGACAGAGTGTAGAGCAGGGTCTTCATCTGGGGACCACAAGTAGAACCAGATCATGTTATGATTAGTCTGGGCACCAGGGATGTGGTTCAGATATGCCTCCTCCAGCCTGTTTTGCATTTAGGTCTCCTTGTTTTCAAAGCAAACCTCAGGAGAGCTTCATGAGTCTCTTTGGGAACAGTTCAAAGAGCCAAGTAATTTTAAACTGGACTCATAGGGACATCTTTCTGTGCAAATTTACTTTCAAGCAAAGCAACTTATAATAAATGGGAAGACTTTACATTAGTAAATAACTAAATCTTGGTTAGTCCTTAGAGAAGAAATTAGTCTGCTCTTGAAGAGGTGTTTTTTTGGCATAATGAATAATAGTATTGTATCTACTGTTAAGTAAACATATACAACCTTGATACGTTGTTGCTTTGTGCAGCTCTGGCCCTCATGGCTCTGCTTTTGATTGTTTTGTACTGATTTGAAAGCATGGCAACTAATGGTAGGAAAAAAAAAAATCACAGACCTTTTTAGATAGGTATGTTCTGTCTTATATAAAATATAATGAATTCAGATTTAAATACATATAACCTCGGGGTTATACAGCCCAAGTTCTTCTAAATGTGCTGTGCTCTGATAATACCTGACATTTAGAGAAACATCTCTCCCAGTTATGCAATAAAGTTGATAACTTTCCAGAATTAAATCCACTTAAAGTGTGAAGTTTTGTACAAAGAGCTGAAAGGGAAGTAGAGAAGATACTGTAAGAACAGGATAAGGTCTATGGTTTTGCCCATTTTTTTTTTTTTTTTTAAATTTTGCAGTGATACAAGAAACAATCTGCATTTGATTTGAAATTAAAAGACCCTTTAAACTTCAAAAAGCAAAGTAGAAGTTATTTGTTATGATAATTTTATTTCAAACATACTTAAATATTTCACAAAGGTGTAGAAGTTGCTTTATATATTTGCCTGTAGCTGCAGTTTGCCGGTACCTCTTATCATAGAATAGAATCACAGAATCATTAATGTTGGAAATGAACTTCAAGATCATCAAGTCCAACCACCTACTAATTATTATCAGGACCACTAAACCATGTCCTCAAGTGCCACATCTAGATGTTTCTGAACACCTGTAGGGATGGCAACTCCACTCCCTCCCTGGGCAGCCTGATCCAATGCCCAACCAGTCTCTTGGTAAAATAGTTTTTCCTAATATCTAACCTAAACCTCCCCTGGGGCAACTTCAGTCCATTTCCTCCTGTTTTATCACTAGTCACCCAGGAGAAGAGACTAAAAGCCACTTCACCACAACCTCTCTTCGGGTAGTTGCGGAGAGCAATAAAGTTTCCCCTCATCCTCCTCCTCTCCAGATTAAACAACCCCAGGTGCCTCAGGCACTCCTCATAAGACATTTTCTCCAGACAGTTACCAGCTGCAATGTCTTTCTCTGAACTCGCTCCAGCACCTCAATGTCTTTTTTTATACTGAAAAAATTACCTGAAACATTATGTTACATGCTTAGGACTGGTAAACCTTGAACATTAGTATTTTCATTGACATTTTTTTCAGTACAGGTGCCTTCCAGCAAAATGCATTGGATTTGCTTTTCCTTATTATTGAAGGTTCAAGGAAAAGAGATCTGCCATTTCTGAGAAAAAAAAAAAATCCAGGAAACTTGCCGAAGTGGAGGAGGACAGCATGTGGCACAGAAGCAAAAGACTTCTCAAAACACCACCAGCAGCATTGGTTGCTTAGGGTTAGCTGAACCCCTGCTAGAAGCTTGCATGTGTCTGTGAGACAGTGGCTGTGAGCCTAAGAAAATGAGATTCCAGATTTGCCTGGGTTGGAGCAAGAAACTCATCCTTGCTTGTACAGAGAAAAGAAGGAACTGTATTTACAAATCCTCTTCTCACAGAAAGGGCAATGTGGAGAAAGAAGTGCTCCCTACATACATAGAAGCATACATTCATACCATCACATGTTCTGCAGTCCTTCACTGGACATAAACTGTTTAGACTACTTTTACTTAATTTTAAAATGCTTCCATTTTATTTTAGTCACATCTGAAAATAATGATATAAATAGTTATTAAAAAAAAAAGAAAGAAAAAAGGGAAAACTGAACATGCATATATACATTTAATGTTCAAACTTCTAAGAGTGAAACATTAGTAGTTGCAGAGGTCATTCTCTGTTTTAAAGTATTACTGTGATAACAGTGCCTAAGATGCTTGTTTGTCTTGGCTGTAAAATAAAGTATATTAAATGCAATAATGAATTCCTGAAATAAGAGAATGACACAATTTCATAAAGAATCTACTATCAGACGTGGCCCGGCCCTCCCCTGCAGCAGGAATGGGGAAAAGCAGTAGCATACACCTGACACATCCCATGCTTTATCAGATACACTCCTTCACACATACCCACAGCTGAACATAACTGTCTGTGCAAGTCTTCTCAATGGCCCACCTGGGATTAAAATGGAACCTGGGTTAAGGTTGTTTTGAGAAAACTCTGCCTCTTCTGTCTTCTGTGAGCTTCCCAAACATCTTTTTTGTTGTTCAAATGTTTACCAATAGTCTATACATAGTTGCCAATATCAACAAGTTCATGGTAATGATTTCAGTGATCTGAGCTAATCTGAAGATTAGGAAAATGTTGGAAAATGTTCCTTTAATATACTTGCAGTTTGTTCTTAACTTAGTAAGTAATACTAAATCAACTGGTGTGCTCAAGATACATGAAAGGAGCCCTGGATGACTCATTTTTATTCTTATAATCTGCCAGAAAATGTAAAGAAAATAAGAAAATTAAAATCACTCATTTTGGATTAAAAAATAATGTTCCTATATTTGAAGTATTTTTAATATCATTTCTGCGGTTTTGTTATTCTGTATTCCACTATTTAAATGCCCACTTTATATAGCTCTTATACTGGTTTGTGGTTACTATGACAGATGGAATGGGACTCTGTCAGTGCTTCACTATTTGAAACAAATTTGAAGATGATTCAAGCATGCAGAAATTAAAGTTATATTCATAAAATATTCTGATTACATCGTAAGTTAGGGCTGGATTACTAAAAACACTACCTCATAAAAATGAGTATAAATTGTTACTATTCAGATGTGGTATCGGTCCTTATTTAATCTATGACAAAAGAGAGAACAAGCTATTAAACACTGAAGTATTAGACCTAGAAGTTTTAATGTTAGATTTTCAACCAACATTTTCTATCTTTCATTTATTCTGTTACAACTTCAGGTTATGGCAGCCATATTAATATTTAATAGTATCTTAATTAATTACTAAATCTGCTTATTTAGTTGGCATTACCAGAGAATAAACATACTCCTCAAGATATACAGAATGGGAAAGCAGCACTGGCCATTTACAGTATAAATTTTCTCTCCCAAGTGCTTTCTTCATAAATTGCAATGTGCTTTTACACAGCTGTGCCCTCCTGTATTAATGAAAAAATTATTTTAGTTTGACTGCAAGTGTAATTTAAGGATGACTATACATACGCTGTACAAAGTTATTTGTGATCTCAAGGTGTACTACAGAGGGGTTAGAAAACACATTTCTTCACAGGTGATAAATAGAACTGGAAAAGGTATCTAGTTTCTGGTATTTTAGAGGACTAGAACTAAGAAGCTACTGTGCCAGATATGAATACAGAAAACAGTATTATACCTTTGTATTTTTAAAGCCAAAAGTGACCATTCTAATCATATATTTTGAGCTCTTGCCAACCTCATGCTAACGGCAGATGTTACTCCATGACTGACACATCATGTCCATAATCTCTGTATTAACATCCCTTTAAGGAAAGTATCAAGTTGCTGTCATAAACTAGAGTTAGCCCATCCTCTTTATACAGCAAGAGTTATGGCATCAGTGAATCTGGTTTTGTTTAGGCTATCACTAAAATAAAGCAAATACATACACATCTCTTTTTTGAAAAATCCTCCCTAGAATTTCCTTTCCTCTCAGTTAAAAATATTTCCTTATCATATGATTAAACTTTACTAATACCTAAACACAGACTACAAATTGTGAAGAGTAGGATGTTTAAAAACTAAATTATGCCCATTTTTAATCACCCATTAACTCACTTTCTGGTAACACTCAAATGCCATTATCAGTTGAGGAGGAAAATTGTACTTGTGAGTATCTTCATAACTTCACATGTAGCTCTCTGTAAAGAACAAATTGCTTTTTTGGGATGTTGGACAGGGAATGATCTCTGATGGAGGGGTGGAAGAATTTAATTCCTCTTCAGTCCCTGAACCGAACCCCACAAAAACAGTAGAAGAGACATGTTCCTCTGTCCTATCTCTGACCTCAGGACAGGATGGGGTATGTTCCCTCTCAAACCAGTTCTGCATCTTTCTTTGCCCCCCCAGCTACCTTGCTGTATGCTAACAGGAAGCCTTTCCTGGATTTAAGGAAAACAATTGTACTAATAAAAAGAGTAAATGAAAAATAAAGAAACTATCTTATTTCAGGTTTCTTTTCCTCAGAGACTCTTCCAGACACTGCAGTGTCTGCATCCCCCCATCAACTGGTCACCCCAGGCTTTGCCATGGCCTTTGTGGATGAAACCTCCTGGGCAGGACCCGAAGCCCATCTCCAATCCCACAGCACCACACAACGTGCGGCCACACGTGGAGGGACTGAGTGACATCTCTTGCCTGAAATGTCTATCTCATTGGGGATTAGATTCATCAAACAATAATGTAATTATGGTCATTCTGTTTTCTTGAAATTCTTTCAAAGTCTTTAAGAAACCATGAGAAGAGACATTGAAGGTAGTCTTTTCTACCACCTCATCCACTCACATTAGTATTGTGTTTAGAGCAAACTATGCGTCATGATGATAACTCCAAGGTGCTGCAGTTTGCTTGCCTCATTACAAGTTCTAGTAAATTGCATGACTTGGAAATTAAGTTCACTGATTACATTTTTTGGAGTCTGAATTTTTTCTGCACCATATCCTTTTTAATTTTATGTCCTATGCTTTCATAATTTCCTTTTTTGTACATATCTTGGTTTCTCATGTTTAGGTTCCTTTCTTCTTTTCTTTCTTTCAGTTTTGTCTTTCTCTTTTCCTTAGTCACTGCCCATAGAAAGGTGGTGCTAGTAGCACCTTTTCCTTTTCAGATTTTTCCTTCTTTCTTTTTTCCCTTCCTAACGCCTTCCTTCTCTTTTCCCTTCTTTAGCAGTTTCTAGAGAAGGTAGGTTGCTTCTGTACTGAAATACAGGCCTGATGAGAGTGAAAAACAACTTCTAGAAACTTCTGAGCTTACCCAGCCTCCCATCTGAACAAGCACATAGGTAACAAGTTCCAGACTCAGGTACTCTGTTTTGCTCCCAGTAACCAGGCTACAGTTTCACAGGAAATTAAAGGAATTCTCCTTGTATCTTTAATGGGGCATCTTATCACCAAGATGATCTCACACAATTTTTGGCCACTGTAGAAATTGTGAGAAAATTAACCAGGACACAGAAGTGTGAGTGAGGAACGAAGATCTCCCAGATCTTTGCACCAAATGAGTTTCCTGGAAGGAAAAAGACATGAAGCTCCCTGCTTTGAAGACTATACAAACAAAAACTATTAAAGATGAAGGATAGCTCTGCACAATATTTGCATTTAGTTTAGGCCCTTCAATGAGACCAAATCTCAGCAATGGGAGCAAGTTCAGCAATTATAAAATGAAGTGAAATAACATTTGGATTAGCTGATTATTCAGAATTCCTTGATTGGTTTTCTCTTTTTACAAATCCTACGATCAATAACATTTTTAGTCTGTACATATTTTTATCCTGACAAACACTCCTGGCTCACTAACATTAGCTTGCCTGACTGCAGATTAAAGAAGTAAGGATCAATGTTTTTCCTTAAATTTCTAATTGTTATTTCACTGTTTTTAATTTTCCTCTCATTACATGAACATTGTGAGGTATCAGAGCACTCACACTATTGATGAGTTTGTCAATACATCAAGTACTCTTACTCTGAGTAGGTCTGGTTTTCCATCTCGTTTATGTAACCTCATTTTAATGTCAAGATTGCCAGCCGATGAAGAGATGAAAATAAAAGTCACTATCTGAAGCAGAAAGTCACTGTAGTCAAATACCATCTGATTAATATATTAATCTTTTCTCACAAACTTACATATGTATCTCTGGCTAATTAACGTTTAAATCTGAATTACACATATTTTTGCAATTTACAGTATTGACTACTATCATTTTAATACATATTTCCTCAAAATAGTGCAATATTTAGATCAAATTACATATTTTTCCTGTGCCAGTGGATACAGCAACAGTTTGTACTTTTTAATCTAAAATAGCAATAAGTATCTAATTGCAGATATGCCATCTTTAGTTCATTATAAGCAAAGCAAAGAAATCATAAAATCACAGAATCGCTTGTGTTGGAAAAGACCTTTAAGATCATGGAGTCCAGTTGTTAACCCAGGACTGCCAGGTCACCTCTAAACTATGTCCCTAAGTGCCACATCTACACATCTTTTCAATACCTCCAGGAATGGCGATTCAAGCACTTCTCTGGGCATCCTGTTCCAATGCTTGACAACCCTTTTAAGGAAGGATTTTTTACTAATATCCAACCTAAAACTGTCCTGGCACAACTTGAGGCTGTTTTCTCTTGTCTGATCACTTGTTACTTGTGAGCAGAGACCATCACCCACCTGACTACAACCTTCTTTCAGGTAGATATAGAGAGTGATAAGGTCTCCCCTAAGCTTCCTTTTCTCCAGGCTAAACAATGCACTTCCTCAGCTGTTACTCTTAGGTCTTGTTCTCTAGACTCTTCACCAGCTTCATTGCTTGCTCTTCTTTGGACCTGCTCCATGACCTCAACATCCTTCTTGTAATGAGGAACTCAAAACTGAACACAATATTAAAAGTGTGGCCAAACCTGTGCCAAATACAGTCGGACCATCACCTCCCTAGTCCTGCTGGCCACACTGTTTCTGATACAAGCCAGGATGCTATTGACCTTCCTGGCCATCTGGGCATACTGCCAGTCATGTTCAGCTCATCAAATGGTTTTCATGAAAAACTTTTTCTACTTTTTCCTCATTCAGGGAAGAAATTCACAGTACACAGACAGAATTTTCTAGGGCCCTTCTTCTGTATTGTTCCACACAGATGCCAATGCTACTCTGAAAGTTAGGGTTCTTGGACATGGAAATATTTGAGAATGTGCCTTAACACACACAGGATGCAAACTCCAGCTAGTAAGGTCTGTATGTGTGAGATGCTTTCTGTTAGAAGGGGATGAGATTTAAAGATGAGAAGTTCTGACCCGAAGACCAGGTGCCTGCTGGAAACAAGAGACATGCAATATAGGCTGACAGGAAGCAGCCATCCTCCATAGTGAGAAGACCCTTGTTTAGGGTCATGCTCACACAAGCAACTTGCAAAGATATGTCATCAATGAATTCTGTCTTGGTTAGGCAATCACTAAAATAAACAACTTGCAGAAGTCCCCAAAGCCACTAGTGGTGTGGCTGGAGGCCATGAGGAGAGGCCAGTTCTCTGTCACCACAAGCCCTCTAGGAATGGGCATGACCCAGATTTCAGTGACCAGTACCATCAGCAAGAAAAGATCTCTGTTAAAGCCATTCCAGGCATGATGGTTCCCTGAATAAGATGATAAAAATGCTACTTGAAAAGCCATCGTTTCTGGGAACTGCTCAACCACACGTATGTGACCTTTCACAGAAGAGTCAAACTTGTCTATTCAGAGCACTAAGCACAGGACAGACTTCAGGCTCAGGTGTTGCCTGCCTGAGGCATCTTACTATGAAAGAGGTTTTTTCCAAAACACCTCAAAAAAAATAGAGTTTTCACAGAAACACTGACAAAGCCATAATTATAGTGGCAACAGTAGGCAATTCTATAATAAACTATATTTCTTCCCTGTGAAGATATTAATTTACTTTTTTTGAAATATTCACTGCTAAGCTTAGGATTGGGTTTTTGAATTGTGTTCAGAGGCAATTTATGCATAAGTAAAAATACACTCTATCCTAAATGTACAGAACACTAATTTAAAATGATCTATTTGCAATAATATACATTCAATTCTCTACTGAAAAATTCAGAAGCATCTCCTTCTTCACATGCAGCACTGTCAGGCTATTCTTATGCACCAGGAATCCTGGCATACATTTCAGATGAATTATAAGGCTTCTATTTCAATTTTTACGGCAAAAAGGTATGGGTTAGATATAGTGCAGATAGGCTAGCAAGTATAAATCTCCTAAGATGCTGATTCAAAAGCATCATCATGAGGGCAGTTTCATTTATCAAAACACCAAGCAGTGCTAATGCTCTACTAAATAGTTATTTCCAGAAATACTTAAACTTTGTAGGAAAACTAGTATCCATTTACAAGCACCAGCTTGGAAAGCTGAATAACATCCTGAAAATCAAACTTCATTTTCTTCTGTCTCTCTTATATCTTTTAGTGTTAGAAATTGCACCCCACTCTCTTTTGGTACATGGCGAGTCCAAAAAAAAGCCCAAACAAACAATAACAAAAAAAAGAGATCACATAGGACTGTGATGGGTATAAGATATATTATCCTTTTTTTGGACACAAACTTTTAAGGAAAACTACAGCACTTAAAAGTGGTTTTGGTTACTCAGGAGTATTTTACCTTAATTACTGAAACAATATCCCATGATAATGTCATAAAGCACACCACTTTTCAGAGATCCACATCTTATACAACACACAGAGCCTGATACTGATTAGTTCCAGTTCCAGGTTAGTACAGTTTTGTTAGAAGAAGGATGTTTTAAGTTCCTTGCTCAGTGAAGTAACCACTAGGCATATTTTGCCAATTAACACACATTAGAATTTTCAGTAGCATTTTGTATTTTAATTCCTGTACATCAAAATATTGGGTGAAGTATCTTTGCTGGTAAAAAAATCATCCTGTACATACACTAAATGCATGTGTTCAGAAACAACTGTTTCCTGAGTGATACAATAATCTTCTGGGAACTATATGACATAAAGTCTGCCCAGAGAAAAGCACATGTCCCTGGCAGCATATTGAGCTTTCTCTGAAGTTGACAGGTTATTGGTCAGAAAGCCCAACAAAGAGGCACTGGAGATGTCACTGTGGCTGAAGGAACTGTCACTGTGGCAGTTTTCAGTCATCTGTAATGACCAATGGAGAAAAAAAGATGCATTAAGTGCCTTTATTTTTAAGTAAATTAAGTACACTAAAAATACAATATTTTTAAATATCAATCAATCTATCCCAATTTTGTTCATCAGCTTGTTTCTTGTTGGTACTTCCTCCTGGGGTGGTTCTACTAAGCTCTCTGTGGTTATTTTAGATTCTCATTATTTTATGTAAAATGTGAATTGGGCCCATTGATTTTGAAATTCCTGGGTCTTTTATTTTTTCAGGCAGTTTGAGAAAAGGACAATACTCAGGCTTTTCACCATTTCACTATGTTTTCACTTAAATAAAACTGTTGTATTGCTCCTTTATGCAACAGTCTTCATTCAGTGAACTGAAGCTAGTATATAGACAACAAACTGAGAGACTTTCTAGTGAAAGCCTTATGACCTATATCTTGTCTGCCTTGGACTATGCTCTTAATACCACATACAGTGAAAATCAAAGCAGCAAGGTCACAGCTCATGCTCAGTCATGAGAAACACAGTGAAAGAAATCTCATCTCGGCATTGTACCATGTTTAAGTCACTGACAGGAGTATTTCAACATCCTTTACATGGCTTGTCTAAAAATCAAATGTGACATTCCTGCTTCTTTATTATTAATCAAACAGAAATATTCAATTAAGTTTCCCCCCATAATTAAACTTTCAATTTACGTAATATGCCATTTATGCAGAATCTGCAGCTGCAATCATTGCTAGAGAAAAGAAATGTCAACTTCAAAGTTGGTATCTCCTACAAATTAGAAATTCTGTCTTTGTACATGATGGTTATAGGTTGTAGACTCTTAAAAGAATTTAAATTTTACTTCAAATTCAATCAAGCAACATACTCTTTTCCCATACAGGTGGTGATGATGAAAGCATATTTGAAACATTTAAACTAGAATACATTAAAAATACATAAACATATAGAAAAATTGAAAAAGAAGTCAGGTAAAAATGCCTAAGTATATACTTCTCATAGAGAATAATGAGAAGAGAACCTGTACAAAATTACCATTAAAATTCACCCAGAGTTTTATCTTTAATTCACTTTGAGTATCTCTGGAAGTCAATTCATCCACTTGAATTTTAACTCGCATTCAAGAAAACCATAGTACATAGCTTTATTATATCAAATTATACCTACAACCAAGCTATAATTAGTATTACAGCAGAACATAATTTGGTTTATGACATGTCCTCAATACCTCTAAAATTTTAACCCAAGGGTCCTTGTTCTTGAGACTTTTTATGTACTTTGTAAAATACTGTGTATCTTAATAGACCTCACAAATTAATGCAACTTTATCATTACTTTGTGGATGCATTTACTGTTAACAACAGGAACTACTCACATCAAATAGCTCACAGTCTCTACTACAGGACACCATTTCTAACTCACACTAAAGCCCATGCTAATTGCTTAACATACACAAAAAAAAAAATCAGAGGATACTATAGTAGAACCAAAGATGATGAATTTGTAGGGCTAGTTTAATGACCTATAAAATGTATCCATAAACACCCCCCCACACACACCTTGTTGGCTTTAAGGAAACTGTCAACAGCCAGTTACTACCTCCCATAACCTAGAAAAAATAAATAGATCAGTTCCCAGGCTTGACAGAATACAGTCAAGGTTGTTAGGTCAAATATAGGACTTTTCTTAACAGTGATTTAATCGGGGAGACTTTTTCTTTTTTACATTCTGGACTCCAAAGGCAAGGCAGGTCTGCAGGTTTCTAAGACTGTTTCATGCTAAGCCAGATAAACTTTTAGTTATCTAAAGAAGCAATAAAGCAATTAACCCCTTCTGCCCACTGTAGGATAGCATGATGTTCTCTAACTTGTCAATGCTGCAATTTGTACTGGAGAGATAATGTTAACAAAAATGTTAAATAATACCCACCTCCACTGTCTCATGCTGAATCAATTTTGCATCACACAAGTAAAATCAAGTATGTTGATCAAGATAACAGGTGAACAAAACAAAAGAAAGATGATAAAGTAAAAGGAAAAATAGATAGTCCGTACAAATAAACAGAAAGAAGGTGGAAGAGGATGGGGAGGGATGAAACAGTCAGAAAAAAGAAAGATGTCAGGAAAAAATAAGACTGCCATAAGATTAAAAGCCACTACCAAGGAAATAAGAACTATAAATATTTCTCAGGTGTACTATTGTGAGTTTTGATGGAGTTGTACAGAATTACTAAGTCATTGCAGGAAAAGATAACCAACCTTCCCTGAGGAATTTACAGAATAGCCCGGGTAACCGGATTTATATTCAGCTTTAATTACTATGAAGAGACATTTACAGCTAAAATGTTGCAAACTATCTAATGCAGAACAAGATATACATCCAGGTAAAATTCTTAAAAAAAAAAGACACTTCCTTTTCCTTCAAGCATTTGAAATCTGTGTGAATATGCAAACTGAATGAAACCTAAAAATGCACTATAGTCCTTTAGTAAGTTACATCATGCTGTTTAACATAACATTAAAGCAAACAAAAAAACCCCAACCCAGCCCTAAAAGCCAAGCAGCTTCCAAGTGAAAAAGCCACACCTTACATTTTCATCCTGCTCACAATAACCAGTTAACAATCATAGAATCATAGAAATCATAGAAACATCTGGGTTGGAAGGGACCTGTAGAGGTCATCTAGTCCAACCCCCCTGCTGAGAGCAGAAATATCTTCAACTAGAGTGGGCTGCTCAGAGTCTTGTCAAGTCTCACCTTGAATGTCCCTTAGAAGGGAGAAAGGTGAAAGACATAGGGCAGATGAACCTTTCTCTTCAGAGCAGCCCTGCAGCAAGGACCTCATCTGTCCAGGTTACAAAGCAGGATTCAGTATAATCAGAAGCAGTAAGCTTTCACCAAGGCCAATTTAACAAAATCAGGAGTGAAGTTCAGACTAGTAAGATTTATAATAATTCATACTTTACCCACCTTAAATATTTTGATTTTATTCAGTTACAAGTTATATAATTTTAATGTAAATCATCATCAAAATTTACTTTACCAAAGATCACTGTTAATCAAAATGGAGAGTTACACCTAGACAGCTTGATTAATTGTATTTATTTATTCCATTTTGTCAACACCTGCTTTTGAGAGTCAGAACAGATCCCTCAAGGAACCTGATGAATCAAACTAACACCCGCTTTTCATTATAAAACCTTACTGTGTTTTGAAGTTCTTATATTGAGCACTATATGCTTTTTCTGTTGCATAGTTAACTTAAAAGAATTGTATATAGTATCCATTTTTAGTTTCCAGTTCTGAAATTTTAACTCTAATGACCTGCACTTATTACTGGTTAAAAAGCCAAGGGTTTTCAGATTAAGATTTCATTTAAGAATCTTTCCTCTGTAGCGAGATTCCAGTACCCTGGAAATGAAAGCAACAACTGCCTTGTGAACTAACTTCCGATGAGAAACATTCAAAAGAAATTTTCCCCTACAATTACCCATATTATTGTAGTACACAAGCACTTCTATGTTCAGCCTTTATAGCAACTTCTTGTATGACACAAGCCTACAATGACTGGGAAATGTGGATTCCCAACTCCTCTAGATGGCAACACTTGCAGCTTCTGCTCTTGCCAGTAACTTCCATAGAGCAGAATACCATGGATAATGTTGGTCATCTGTAATTTAGGAATCCAACAGCTCTCCAAAATTTGCTATCCCACTGGGAGAAGACAGATTATAAACAGTGCAATTGCCATTTAAAGTAAACTGCTTTCACTTCATATAGTGATTTATAACCTACATGCTGGCTCTAAAATGTTTTCATAGCAGATTGGTGTATTACAGAAAGATTCAAACCTGCTACATTAGCAGGTTTGTTAGCTCTTTCTGTTTGACTTTATTCAAATTCTCACTTGTCTATCAAACTTCCCCTCAAAAAAAAATTTAATCTCAGAATGATCCCCATTAACTGAGTAGAAATAATGGTTTTAAAGTCTTTATTTCAGCCTTGTATGTTGTGGGTCAAAAGCTTGATCCATCATCATTGAATCAAGTTCATGAAGACAATAGAATCAGGAATCATATTATTTCTTAAGAGCTTAGAAGTCAAGCACTGAAACAATCCCAGGTTTCAAGGACAACATCACAATGTAGAACCGGATGAGCTACTGAGAAGAACAATCTCTGCTCATGCCAAGGATATTTATAGCATATTTTAACCTGAAAGCCACAGTAAATTATCCACAGCAGATTATGCAGGTACTAATTAAAAAAAGGAAATATCAAATGAATAGCAATTTTTGATGCCAAAAAAGAAAACCTCACTTGGCAGCCATTAAAGAACAGACAACTGGCAAAGAGCTCACTGAAATGCAGAACTGATTTCTTTTGTGTCACCTTTAAGCTCACTTCCCAGTACACACTTGTTTCTTCCAACTGAGAGCTCTGAAATAAGTTACAGACTTTAAACAATTAGTACACTTGCTACGTGTATCTTGAATTGCTGATAAATCAAATTGTCTCAAACATACTCATCTGCAACATGTAATACACCAGATAACATGTTGTGCGTGAACTTTCCTCAGTCCTGTAGTCTACGCTCAAGTCACCTTCTTCAGAAGTACCCCATAGCAAAAGTTGAGCAATATGGAATAGTGTTTCATGTTATAGTGCACCCACCACACCTGCAGATATTATGCATGAAAACAGATACTATGTATAAACAAGCTGTAAGTGTCCCTTGAGTTAGCTCAGAAGATAAATCTAGAAACCTTTCCTGCATTGCTATCCCACTGGGAGAAGACAGATTATAAACAGTGCAATTGCCATTTAAAGTAAACTGCTTTCACTTCATATAGTGATTTATAACCTACATGCTGGCTCTAAAATGTTTTCATAGCAGATTGGTGTATTACAGAAAGATTCAAACCTGCTACATTAGCAGGTTTGTTAGCTCTTTCTGTTTGACTTTATTCAAATTCTCACTTGTCTATCAAACTTCCCCTCAAAAAAAAATTTAATCTCAGAATGATCCCCATTAACTGAGTAGAAATAATGGTTTTAAAGTCTTTATTTCAGCCTTGTATGTTGTGGGTCAAAAGCTTGATCCATCATCATTGAATCAAGTTCATGAAGACAATAGAATCAGGAATCATATTATTTCTTAAGAGCTTAGAAGTCAAGCACTGAAACAATCCCAGGTTTCAAGGACAACATCACAATGTAGAACCGGATGAGCTACTGAGAAGAACAATCTCTGCTCATGCCAAGGATATTTATAGCATATTTTAACCTGAAAGCCACAGTAAATTATCCACAGCAGATTATGCAGGTACTAATTAAAAAAAGGAAATATCAAATGAATAGCAATTTTTGATGCCAAAAAAGAAAACCTCACTTGGCAGCCATTAAAGAACAGACAACTGGCAAAGAGCTCACTGAAATGCAGAACTGATTTCTTTTGTGTCACCTTTAAGCTCACTTCCCAGTACACACTTGTTTCTTCCAACTGAGAGCTCTGAAATAAGTTACAGACTTTAAACAATTAGTACACTTGCTACGTGTATCTTGAATTGCTGATAAATCAAATTGTCTCAAACATACTCATCTGCAACATGTAATACACCAGATAACATGTTGTGCGTGAACTTTCCTCAGTCCTGTAGTCTACGCTCAAGTCACCTTCTTCAGAAGTACCCCATAGCAAAAGTTGAGCAATATGGAATAGTGTTTCATGTTATAGTGCACCCACCACACCTGCAGATATTATGCATGAAAACAGATACTATGTATAAACAAGCTGTAAGTGTCCCTTGAGTTAGCTCAGAAGATAAATCTAGAAACCTTTCCTGCATTGCTGTATTGGGATTGACGATCATAATGGGGAATAGTGGTGAAACAAAGAAAAGCTTTGCCAATTTGAGATCTTGGATACCAAGTGTAAGCTGCATTTGCACATAAACAGCTGCAACACACTGCACCCATCCTTTTATACAGACATCTTTCTTCTTTTAGCATCTATTTATTTGTGCGCATATGCTCATTCAAAGTCTTCAACTTCACAGCTAACAGCTCGTCTGATAAAGCCTCCTGTATGACATTTGAAATTCTGCCAGTTATGTTAAGCACCAAACAAACCTGCAATGTTACTGCGAAAGAAAAACAAAACAAGAAGAGCTGAGAATAACACCCCCCTCAAGTAATGCAGTAATGCTGTTGGTTTAAATGTAACAGGGAGGAGAACACCCCATATGTGGTCTCTGTCATTCTGTTATAGCTGCTGTCTGCTGTACGCTTCAGAGTAAACACATGCTGTCACAGTCATAGTGCTGGTGCATGTTCAGATTAAATACAGGTCCTGTGTCATCAGTCCATTTCCTACACGTATATCGTGGAATAAACAGACATAAATGGGTTGGATGAAAAAACTCACTAAAAAAATATGTACAATTTATTTTTTAGTACTGAAAACCTTTATCATAAATATTTGACGTTTCAGCAAGAAGTAGACAGTCAAGTCATATTTCCCAAGGAGTCCTTTTTTTTTTTTTTTTTTTCTCAAAAGCTCTGCCTTGCTTGCATATAACTGTGCTTTAGAAATTATTCTGAAGTCTAAGCTCAAAAAAGAAAAAAAAAAAAAGAGAAAAGAAGAAGAAAAAAAGTTACATTTATATTGAGAGTTAATCAGAAGCAATTCCAGTTCAGCATTTTAAGTAATTACACTTGAAAGTCACTCCAATATTTTCTGGAGTGGCTGAAGGCAGTGGTTGGCCTGGACAGTGGGAGATACACTTTGAAGCTCAGCCACTGTGTTCACTGAGAGTTTAGAGGCAGAGGGAGTGCTTTGAAGAGAGAAAGGGACAGTTCTTACAATTACAGTGTGCTCCTGATTTTTTAAATTTATTTTTTAATAGAATCTAGGAACAATGTGCTTCACTAAACATGGAGTTACCAATTAAAAAACTAATATAAAATTCAGTAAAAGAAAACAACATACTATCATACTAAAGTTAAGCAACACTAAACCTATGAAAACATTTTATTTGGTTCTTATTCCCAGCCCTATAAAAGAGTATTTCAGATGTTGTTTACAAAAGCTTCAGGCTCCCAAATTAAAATTATACTTATGAAGTAGGCTGAGCGACTAACGGATCAGAGAGATGCCACATTTAATTCAAATCTTCACTGCCAAAAACATTGTATAGCTTTCCTAGCAGAATTTCTTGGAAGGAAGGGGGAGAGGAGAGGAAAGAAGATGAAGGGCAACAGCCTTCAAACTGCAGCAGACAGAGATTTGACCTGCAAGCTGGGGATGTCTGCAGTTCCCCTGGGCAACTCTGCTGATATGAGTCATAGGAAAGGTCCTCCATACTAATTCCACCCCTGCAAAGCCCAGAAGCTGCAGGTGCTCTGCTGCTGACTGTTCTTGCTTTCCACTGGATTTGCAAGGATGATATGACTACCTAGGGTGTCTCAGAACCGCAAATATCTGATCAGCAACAAAATCACAGCAGTTATGGGGGGAAAAAAAAAATCTACAAAATTTTAAATGTCTAAAAATGGAAAACATATAGAAAAAAAATTATTATTAGCATATAAATTTTAAAATTCCAGTCTGGTAAAAACAGAAAGGTCTCTTCAATGCCCTGTCTAATGTCATCAAATCCTTGAACCACCTTTACTTTGGTACTGAAGGAATCTTTTTATCTTATTGTAGCCTGAAGCAGATATCTTAAAAATCAGCCACCATTAAGACTCGTATGCTGTCCTGATCTGCAACCAGCCAACAACCAAATGCAAATACATCAGGTCAAGGCTTGGCAACAGAAATAGGTTGTACTCATGAGTGACCATGAAAGCAAGCTAACAACCCCACTTGAAATTCCATCGAGCTTGATGTCCTTGGTAAAATGAATCAGAGAGGGCCTGATACTCAGGGTATTTTTTTTACTCCACAAATTCTAGGCACACATTAGAGCAGCCTTCATATTCAAACCTTTAAAAGTGAAAAATCACTTCGCTGAAATGTATGGCATTTTGCTTGAGTAGGATCAAGATTTCAGTAGGTTTAGTCCAAATGCTAGCTAAGCTTATCTAAAGCAAAGCTCTTGCCTCTTCCATTTTCTCTTTGACTTGCAGACAATAGTGACATTAATGGAGATTATGAGGCTGAGAGTTTGCTAATTCTCACCGTATATAAATTCTATGAGGTTTCCTTTCCCAATCAAAACTATTTGCATTTCTTTTTTAGAGCACAATGCAAAATACCCTCTTCCAAATGCAGCTTTCTAAGCAGTTCAATTAAGGGAGGATCCAGGAAAACAGAGATCATTTGTGCCTTTTTTGAGCAATACAATTTTGTTTGCTACTCATATATACTATATAAATGCATTTAATTTTTTTTTTTTTAACCAACACACCAATTAATTCTCCTTCAGAGCAATCTTTCTTATCCCAAGGTATATTCCTCTTAAAATTACAGCTTAAAGCAATCCTGGATATGAATTTTTGCCCATACAACCCTATCACTCACACGAAAAACATACATCATTTTTGTCAAAGCTGGCAGGTCTGTTCCTGCTCTGGGTTTGTGCCCATCTCAATCACTACTCTTCTCCCTGTAGTGAGATTACAACATAAATTGGAGTTGCAGAAGTTAAACACAGAAAATTTTCTACTTCTTTTTTCTGCTTCCTGCCTTTCTATCTATCTCCTCTTTAGTCTTCTTGCAGTTCAAGAGCAGTATCTGTCTGTGCTTAACCCTCATTCTCCTCGGCAGCTATTCCCAGCTATAAGCATCATCCCTTTTGGCTTCAGGCTGCACTCCCAGAGCTTGCAGGAACCCCGACAAAGGTGGTATTTCACAGGGATAAAAGATCCAGGCTACAGCTGCTTTCTGCACAGTTCTTGCAGTCTTCAGGAGAAAAGATAGGCAGATGGCCAAGTTATGCCTAAGTGTAAGAGTTCCTCGTTTTGCGTTCAATCCACTCCTTGGCAGGATCTTTCCTCTGTGTGAGACAAAGTTTCCACCTCCCAGAGAACTCAGCACCAAGCTATGAGATTATAGGATCATAAGCACATTATGGGCACAATCATGGAGATAGAAGTGTCAAAAATGGTGCCACAACTGAATAAGTGCTGACGTAGTCACCATTATTTTAAAGGTAGTGAAAGTACTGAACGGTTTTCTGGGTAGTCATCAAATTAAGGAGGATTCTGGATATGATCCATTAAAGACAGAATACACATAAGGGTTTTATGCCACAGTTTCCTACTTCTTTCTTAAAATACTATCACACACATCTCAAAATGGCTGTGATGAAGAAAAGACAGAGAGTTGTATGGAAATGCATGAATTTGAAAAAGAAAAATAGTTAACTGTGCTGTCCTTGTTACATGTCCACCAGAAGTTCTTATAAACAGGCTGAGTGTATCTTTCTCTCAATGTGTTGTCACAGGTTATAAAAGCATGATGTTCATAGATGAACATTTAGGTGAGCGCTCACAAAAATGGAGTTGTAACATTTTCTTTG
>JAAGNO010021637.1:61918-73905 GCA_033439905.1 Ceryle rudis
GAGTGGCTTGGTGACTACATCTGCCAGTTCACTCAGAACTCTGGGATGCATCTCATCAGGTCCCATAGACTTATGTACGTTCAGGTTCCTCAGGAGGTCACAAACCTGATTTTCACATACAATGGGAATGACTTCACCACCTTGATTCCTGCCTTGTGTTTTTCTGACCTGGGAGGTGTTGGGAGAGAGGTTGCCAGTGAAGACTGAGGAAAAAAAAAAAAAAAAATCATTGAGAACCTCAGCCTTCTATTCATCTGTTGCTACTAGCTCCCTGTTCTTGTTCTTCAGGGAAGTATGTTTTCTTTCACCTTCCTTTTTTTCATTGCTGTACCTGTAGAAGCCCTTCTTGTTATTTTTTGTGTCCCTTGCCAAGTTTAGTTCAAACCATGCCTTGGCCTTCCTGACCTCATGCCTACACAATTGGGCAGCATCTCTGTATTCTTCCCAGGATACCTGTCCCTGTTTCTAATGTCTGTGCAGCTCACTTTTACTTTTTAGCTTGACCAACAGGTCGTGACTCAGCCATGCTGGTCTCTTCCCTTTCCTGTTTGATTTCTTACACTTAGGGATCTAGAGCTCAATCAAAGGGTGAAAGGAAAGTGAAAAAAACAGATGCATCTTTAGAATACATGAGGACTACATGATATCAGTAAGGACTAGAGCCAGTAGATCCATTGCATCTGCAAATTATCTAAATGTTTAAACAAATAAACAATCAAGATAACAGCTTGTGTTACTAATTGATACTGCATAAAAAGAACATTTTTTCACATGCAAACCTTTCCTCAGCTAATCTAATAATAGGCATCGCCTCTACATACTAAGTTTAGAAAAAGGTGAATTTTTGCAGAAATGAACTATAGAAAGTCATAACTCCTCCATCAGCACTTGAACAGGAGTTCAAGCTGTTAAGCAGTATTTTTTAGAACACAGTTTCAGACACAGCCATCTGCAGGGGACAGTACAGAAACAAAGAGTTATCATAGGAAACTCTGAGATTCAGATGGGCTTAGTACATAGTATTGGTTACTTATTTTCTCTACTCTGTAAGTCTGGCCAGCACAGCCAGTGAAGACCACAGAGGGATGGCAAAGGCACTATTCTTCTTCCTATTACTCCTTGATCATAAATCGCAAAGAGAGAACAGCTGATCTGAGTATGAGTGGTACCAATTCAATCCCAAGTCCACATGAGGGAGAAGGAGAAGCAGAAAAATAATAAACTTGGTCTCATTCCACTATGCAGCCTCTTAGTCTTAAGCACATTAAACACAGCACATTCACATACATATCAGCACAATGAAGGAAGGGTCTCAAAAGAAAATATGGGCAGATGAAGTTGACAGAGACAAGGACTTAAATCCATTCTTAAATCCATTCAGCATCCACAAGAAGCAGCTGAAGGTCACATTCAGGAAGCTTTCCACTGGAGGAAAACACAGTTTTAAAATATCTTTAAGGTAATGACACTGAAGATAGCAATTAGAACCACTACAAGCTGACAGCACCAAGGCCAAGTGAATTGCACCCAAAATGCTACAGAAATTAGCAATGATGGTAGTGAACTGTCAAAACTCTCTGTCATGGCTATCCCTAAAGAGAAGGCATGCCATGGGAAGCAAGATGACTAACGTTCACAAAGACTCAAACATTCTACAGGCTTACAACACAGATGAGCCTCCAAAAACATCAATAAATCTATCCTCTACAAGATCCTGCTGAAAATCCTAGCGGCACACTGTGCCTTATTCATTGTCCACTTTGCTGATGCTGTCACACTAAGGAGATGACTTTATTATATTTGTGTGATAGGTAGACAAGAAGAGATCCAAAAGTCCATTTTAAAGTCAATGGAAAAATGTTCCAGTGACTAATGGCTTTTTCATCAAGTTCAGAAGTGATAAGCACTTTAGGTGGCTGCTAGATAAAGGTTGCAACTTAAATATAAAGTTAATGATATTGCCTGCACAGTGAAAGACTGTAAAAGAAAATTAAATTCTGATGTGTTTGCACTGGTTCTCTGAAATGTGACAAGCAGCTTTGGAGTGCCCATGGAACAGAACACTTTCCGGCATTTCGGAAGAGCAAATATTCTCTATAGGACAGCTTTTAAAGACGCTTGCTCATGTTCTGGACCATTTGCCATTGCTACAGGTTGTCCTCACCACAGGTACTCACACTTGAACTTGTCTTTGGAATGACAAATTTTTTTCCAAAAAGGCGGCAGGGTTTTAAGATTTCAACCTACTTGGATTTTTTTTCTGCTTATGAAAACAAGCAAACAAAAAAAGCCAACATCCTCTCACTCAAGCAATTTGAGTGAATGCGCAATATAAAAAGTCTCTCCTTCAAGACTAAAAACATTTCTTGATTAAGAAAGTTACAGTTACACTTTTAGTTTGTGCATTAGGTTCTTCTGACCAGGGACTTGCAGTTTGGAATTAAAAAGCAGTTGGAAGTCTAATCCACCACTGTGATTTTTTTTTTTGTTTGTTTCAAGTCATTAGGTTTTTTCCCCCAGCTTGTCTATTTTAAGCAAAATTATTCTATGAGTGCTGCTGAGACAGAATTATGCAGAATAACTGAGAAAGATTCCTCCCCCTCCACCCCCCCCATTTTAGAATAATTGGTTTCCAGATCTGTCCAGCCTCTTTGCCTTATGTAACCATAAAAAGTAGTAATTGTGAACCTTCAGCTAGAGCGTAGGTTTTTCCTTCAACTGATTTTCCTCATTTTGCAGAGCACAAACATTTCAGAACTTCTTTCAATCAAATCTGATTGCTGCAGTGAGAATTTTATCTGTTCAGTTATCTGGAGAGGCAGAGGATGAGATTCCTCGTACACAAAGATATAGAAATATTTGGAGATTAAGAATGTAAGTGAAGATGGAGGAATAAAACTATTTGGCACTTAATGAAAGTGGACATTTGGATAGACATTTGTTTTATTTCTTGGGAACTGTTCCAAAAAATATAAACTATTTTTAATTTATTTTTTTTTAATCTCAGGAATCTTTCTCTCAAGGGGGAATATGGCTGACGTGATAATACTGACTCACAGACTCAGCCAGGATGAAAAAGGATCTTAGGAAGTCATTAGTCCAGCTTCCTGAACAAAGCAGGATCAAACACCGAGTCCAGACCAGGTGGCCCAGAGCTTGGTTCAGTTGCATTCTGAAAGCGCTCAACCTCTCTGGGCAAAGTTTAATTATGCTTGCTTGCATTTAACAAATTAAATAAGATATGCATATGATGTTAAGGGGTTTTGCTTTCAAGACAGCATCACTGACAGGCTTGTCAGTGCTTGACAGCACTTGACAGCACTGAGAAAACTAGAAAAATATGAACTTTTTTGTTTTGTATATGCTTCTACTTTGTTGTTATATAAATTCTAGGTTATTTTAAGATAAATATTTAAATCTATATTTATTTTAAGATATACATATATCTATACCTATGTATAAATATATCCCTGTATCCATTTGAAATGTTAAAACCATCAGGACTCCTCTACCTAGAACTTTGGTTTAGCTTTTCTAAAGCTATTAAAGAACTCTTAGTAACTCTGCTATTAATATGACTTCAATCACATGCTAGGAATTCAGTCAGTAGTGTGAAATAATTCTGCCTCTTAATTTCTATTAAAAAAATATTAACAGTCAAAATATTTTCACAGATGAAAACTTTGGGCTTCTAAACTGTGTGCTTAAGCATTTTATTTCATATATCAAATGTATGCAAAAACATTTTTTTAGCAAATCACGTTGCATCTAGGAAAACAAAACTCACTAAATCATCCCTAGTTTGTAAATGTAATTCATAACACTGCAGCCAAAGAAAGATACTAATTCCTTTTGGTATGAAATTCATGACCATTAACAACACAGACTAGTTTGGCTGCAAGTTTTAAATTCTGAATGTGTGATCAATGACTATTTTAAGATTAAGTGACCATTTGGGATTACATTCATCAATACTAATAGTATCTTATTTAAAAGTTTAATGAGAAAGCTATAATGCATATCACATTCCTCAGTAAGATATATTATTATTGAATTTCAGATAGAGGATATTATTACAAATGAAATAAAAGTAAAAAAACTCCATTGTTTAAAATGGATTTTCTAAGTGTATTGAACACATGAACTGGACTGTAGGCATTTTTTTAAGAGAGCTATTCTTTAAGTAATTCAATCTTGTTTATTTTCAGTACATATAGAAAGAGTATGTCTAAGTTAGATCCGAAATAGTTATTATAGAACATACTGATATCTACACCATAAAAAACACATATGGCATTTTCAGTAAAATGTCTTAACGTAATGGGTCAGTCAGATCCACAAAGTGATTTTGCTCCTCAGAAGTCATTTAGTCACTGTATTTCAAGATGTATCTTTGTATTTGAGAAATCAATAAACATAGTGGTTGAACTAACAACGAGTCATGCTCAGTGTAAAACCCGTCAAAACTGGGAGATTTGTAAAAACTTCTTATAGTCCACATTCTTTTGATAGCAATAAAGGGAATAACTATTTCTTGGGAGCATAGAACAAAGAATTTTAAAAAAACAGATGGGTGTATTAGTTGACTCTGGTTGCTTGTGGAGAACTCTGGCAGATCTTAATTCAAATTAAAGCTCTGTTCAGCTTTTCCAGCCTTTAACAGCTACTAATACAGTCTCCAATTAGGACCCCTAACAGTTCTTGCCCTGTTACTTATTCAGCATGTTCTTGTTTGTTGTTTTTGTTTTGCTTAAAAAACAAACCTCTTTTTTTTAAAAAAAAAAACAAAACCAAACAACCCACCTCTTATTTTTCCATTTAGAATTTCTGAAGAATACTTATTCTCACAGATATTTGATAAAAATGTCCCTACTCCTCATCTTCTAAAAAACTTCATATGTTATAATTTTAAAACTAGCTTTCAATTCTACACTATTGCTGTTAACATCATTAGTACACACAGCAGATTGTAGTAAGAGAAAAGCAAACTTTGAAAAAACCCACCTTTTAAACACAATGCTTTTTTGTCTGTGGGCTGTGATGGACAAACTTGACTTAAAATAAACATTTCTGGGACAGAATGCAAGGGAAAAAGGGAGGATGTGATACTGTTGGCAGTTTCACAGCAGAAGCTAGAACTTATGCTTTATAAAATAAATTGTTCATAACTTCAGGGAGCTGCTGACTTTAATAATGTAATATTGCCTCTTTATATAGCACTAGCACACAGGGATTCCAGTTCCTGTGGATTATTATGTGATGTAGGAATACGACCATGAGAAAATCAGTTATGTTAAGACTGAGTTTCTAAACTGCTGGATTTTGCAAACTCAGCTGGACACTACCTAAGTCTTCCTGAAATAACAGTATTCAAGCTTGATAAGAATGACATTATTGAAAAGAAGTACTTTTTCTGTCAATAAACATTTTGTTTTAAAAGCTAAGCACCCTAGAATCCATTTTTACTGAACAAAAGCAAAGCACAATGTTCTTTTTTTCAGTACTCTTTGAATAAGAGGTTGAAAACATAAATTCTGATTTTTTGACTCCGGCAATGCTGAATAAGAAAAAAAAAAAAAAAATCCATCTTCTACCTAAATTAGATATTTTTATTTTGTTTACTTATAAACCTTGAGGTTGAACTGCAATCCTCTAAATGGAACAGCAAGACCACATAAGTCATTTAAAAAGCAGCAACACCTTGTCTTGTGGTTACCTATGAAAATTGGAGGGTTATCTATTTGTTTTTAACTGTTACACAAAGCTGAACTTCCACATATGGATCAATGTATCAGCTGATGAAATCAATCACTTCCTAGAAGAAAATGCAAAAAAATATTTGGAAAAAATAGGTAAGTGGATGCATATAGACATGTATGTGACGGGACAGCTTTCATATTAGAATAAAAAACCCAAAACAGTGGAAGCATCAAAACAGTACACCAGTTTTTCTACCTTCTTAGTTCAGAATTTGTTCAAAGGAAGAAATTTTGACAGTTGACCCCTGGTTCTGCAGGTAATTGTAATAACTCCCTGGCAGAGAGCAGCCCCATCATCCCATCATAAATATGCCAATAATGTAATTATTATAATAACTATATAAAGAAAAATAAAAGATAAGCAGATATACAGGTATAACTCTGCTACATCTAATAATTAATAAGCTGACTGAGGAATTGAATACAAGTGTTTCCAGGACCACACTTCAACATAGATGAAACGTGAAAAGGCTGATTATTAGACAAATAATAAACAAACATCAATGCCCATAATTCTCAGCATAAAATACACTCTTTCCATTTTACCCTATCTTCTGTTTATGAGGACTGCGATTATTATGTTTTGCCACATAATTTAGACAGAACCCTGGATAGAAGTGGGACTCTATGCATTCATATGAGCAGTCACTCCTATGGGATAATCCATGATAGCGCACAGAGAGTCACCAAATTCAATTTGCCAGATTTTACTACAAAGCACATCATCTCCTCAGGCAAAGACCCTGTATTTTTACATCTTTAAAATGCCTCGCATCTCTGTGGAGCCATACATCCTGCTTCTGGCTGGAATAAAGTTCATTTTCTTCCTAGTAGCTGCTGAAGTGCTGGGGTTTGGATTTAGGATGAGAATAATGTTGATAACACATTGATGTTTTAGTTGTTGAGGAGCAGTGTTTATACTAAGTCAAGGACTTTGCAGCTTCTCCGACTGCCCTGCCAGTGGAGGTTGGGAGTGCAGAAGGAGCTGGGAGGAGACACAGCTGGGACAGCTGACCCAAACTAGCCAAAGGGATATTTCATACCATGTGACACTGTGCCCAGTATATAAACTGGGGGGAGTTGGCTTTGGGGCTGTGGCTCAGAAACTGTCTGAGCATCAATCAGCAGGTGGTGAGCAACTGTGTTATGCATCACTTGTTTTGTATATTCCATTATTTTCCCTTCCTTTTCTGTCCTATTAAAATGTTTTTATCTCAAAACTCAAGGGGTTTTTTTGGGGTGTTATTTTTTTCTCCTCTCCCCCACCACAGAGGGCAAAGGGGAAGTGAGTGAGCAGCTCAGTGGTGCTTAATTGCCAGCTGGGCTTAAACCATGACACTATATAAAATTAACTCAGACATATGTAATAGTTGAGTAGTAAGCCACGATCACCTATAACCTCACTATTATGTTAAAAATTCTAACCTATCCAACTACAACTTTCAAATAAACCAGCAGTGTTTAAAAGGGAAAAATACGAGCAGCCCACATCCATGAATTACTCAATATCTCACCTTTTAAACACTTAATCTTGTTTCGTTAAGAGAGGAACACAATAGATCGCAAAAATATTTGCAAGAAAGAATTTCAAATTTTGGGGGTGGATCTCAAAATTCCCTTCTTATCTTCTCCTCCCTGCGCTAAAGCTGATAAAATTTGTTCTTTCATATTCTTGATGAAAGATAAAGATAAATGGCAAAGTCATGTCTAGATCAGACTTTTATTTATGATCTTGTAAATTCAGGAGTATGCACATGAATGATTTGTTTCTGGACTCATCTCAAAATGAACAAATAAAAGATGAAAGATCACCCTGGGGACCTAAGGAAATACACATGAAAAACAGGTTTACCCAAAGAAGCATGTATTTCTGGAGGGAAAAAATTGATAGCATGAATTTTATATCATATCTTTACTTCATAGGCAGTCCTACATAAAATGTTGTCCATATCACTGCTGCTTTAAGAAATCTTTTGTTACTCTTTTGTATGGAATAATCTTGTTGAGAAAATATTGTTTCTGTGTATTAGAAGATGGATTTCATTTCATATTTGTTGTATATGTTTCCAACCAATAGCTGATACTCCAGATACTGCTTTTCAAAATCAGATTTTCGTTAAGTACTGCATAAACTATTGTGCTGAAAACACCGATACCTGTTAACACCAAACAGAGTTTTGATTAAAAATAAGACCTAATACAAGGTAATTTCCTCATACTTTAATTTTTTGCAGAAAAAAAAATTGCAATAAGTAATTTCACTGACCAAGAAGATTACGGAAAATTGAACATTTAGTTTCCACCTAATTAATAGAATGCAGAACAGATCATCAGAATAAAAGAGTTCATTGAATTTTTCCCCTCATGGATTCTCCTAATCTGCAGATGGACTTCTGAAGATCCTTTTAGTGCACTCAAGCCAGTCAGTATCATATGCGATCTCTAAAAGCTTGATGAGTATGTCACTTGTTGCCATTTGCCCTCCATTCACTGTAGACTGTGGACAGTAACTCCCTATCATTACCCTCTAAAAATAGATATTATAGTAGCAAAGCGATGACAGGCCTCAGCACACAGCAGATAAGTAACTTCTCTCTTAGGGTTTCTTTGCTTCAAATACTGTGTTGGACACTCACCTTTACTTCAATATATTAAACTACAAATGTTCAGAAACACTTTTCATTCCCATTGAATGAAGAATGTTTAGATCTAAAACTATTTTTCTCCTTTCTGAAGAGGAGTGGATTATTCTCGATCCCAATTTTACCACAAGAATTATGAAAAGCTATTTTCATGGTGCTTTAAGTTAAATCCATTGTTTTATTAAAATTCTCTAGCTATAAAAGAATACAATTTGTAGCCATAGTTCAGGAGAACATTTGCTTTTTTAGAAAGTATATAAAGGCTTATGCTTCTTAACTACAGCTGAAATTTACTCTGGCTTTTAAGCACTTTTCTGAACCAATAACTAAAAAAAGCCCCCACAGATAATTCATCTTGCATTGAAAGAAGATTATGCCTTAGCAATGGTATAGAGAATAATATAGGAAACATTCCTGAAAGTTGGCATTCAAAAGAGATTTGAAAGCAGGGAGAAGCAAAGGAGTTTGTAGGAAAAAACAAAATCACAGAGAAGGGATTATTAAATCAAGTGAGGAAATAAAGGGGACTTATAAAGGAAAAAGAGGAACTGATCTCATTTACTTCTTCACTTGGTCTTCTGGGGCATACTATATTCTATCAAGAGCATGAAGAGAACATGCCTATGTTATCAGAGCAAAAACCCCATTAGTATCTGGAATAAAACTTTCTTTTTATGTGGGCTCCAGGGACAATCCACAACCTTCTGCTGAGGGACACCAAAGTTCCCAATGTCAAAATAATTTCCTAGGAACGCAGTGCTCTACCATACTGCAAAAGGCAAATTTACGGCCCCATTCTTTACCATTAATGTACAAATATGGCTTCTCATTTCTATTTGCTAATCAAAACTAGAAATCAGGTTTTGGTAGTCATCAATAACACCACCAGCAGAGTGAGAAAAATTAAGTGTAATTTTAACACAGTCCTTATTAAAAGCAATAGTGAAATAACCTTTCCTCTGGAACTCTCAGCTGGCTTGGATGCTCTGACTTTCAGAGTGTTGCATTCTTTGCTCATATCTTGACAATCTTTAAAGGAAAAAATCAAAAAGATACAGCACCATAAAACTGTCCCCACTCCGCATAGAATGCGTACAATGGTTTCCCTGCTGTTGTGTTCACACTGTCCCAGAAGAATCAGCAAAAATGTATGTGTTCATTTCTCAAATTAGTTCCTACTTACTGATTTACTGCCTTGCAAAATGAGACTTTTTCAGCAATACCAACAAATTATATTGAGTGACAGAAAGAAAGTGCTAACTACACCCAGTCAATCCATGCAAGTTTTGGCAAAGTAGAAAAATCTTGGAGAATTATGAAAGCGTTTCAAAGATGTGGAGAACTATAGAGTACTGCTCCAAAGAACATACAGAAAATACCTCTAAAACCACCATGGCCTTCTGTAATAACTAGCTTACATTTTGTGACTGGCTATGATATAGATGGAGGGAATCTGATGTCCAGAAATCTATTTATAACACTTTGAATTCCTTAGCAAAGGAATTTTTCTTCCATATGAATTTTATAGAGCTATACCAAAACAGCTGCTATGCAACATAAAATGGTTTTGTTCCTTCTATTAAGCATGATTTAAATGATTCATTCAATTATTACTTTTGTATTCAAAGATGGCTTATTTTCATGCAGATTCATGTCCCGTTATGCATAGAGGACATTCTTAATTGTGCTGTAACAACTGCAAATTTAATTAAAGTTCGCAATTCCAAGCATAAAATAGATTAAAGAAAATGCTGACAACAGTAAAATAAATATTCAACTATTTAATTTAACTCAACATTTATTTTTAATCCAAACATCAAAATAACCTTGTTTCTAATTACAGTTTCATGATAAAATGTCTTGCAGAAACATTTGTCTCTATTTTACTCCAATTTGTTCAGCTGAAACCCACTAGCTTATTTATAAAACTGTTGATTAATAAATCTGTTCCAGCTGTATTACTGTATGTTACAAAGAACACAGATTAATGTATGTAAACAGCCATTATCACTTTAAAAACCCTAAGTCTTGACAGTTTGCAAAAGCAGAAGTTCCAAATATATTACAGCTCAATCACACACATAAATCACAAGAAAGATGGAAAAATAAGGGGCAAACATACGTAGTGAAGTCCAGGGCTCTGAGAAAATTTATAGCAGCCTGTGAGATGGACTAAATGCTTACAACAGCTGTTTGCAGTTTCTTGAACCCGGTATTATCAAAGACTGAACCAAGTGTCATAATGCACGACAAGCAGCAAATCCTCACTGTCTTAAGAAGTTGCACTCAGATGAGATATGAAGAAAGAAATTGGCCTGATTTTACTGAATCTAATTTGAAATTGTCCAATTAACTTAAGCCATTTAATATTAATTTTGAGTTTATAGGCAATAATTTTTATACTTAGCAGGGGAAGGAGTAAGGTAGACAGGTGGATTTCCTTACATCCTTATATCCAGACCAGCACGTCTGGCTCTGATTGAGAAAACAACCACCAAAAAAAAAAAAAAAAAAAAAGGAGAAAAGGAGGTCCAATGAACATTACCTTCACTCTTCAAGTTTTTCAGCAGCATTAGCTATGCAGGTTTTCCAAGGCATTGCATACCTTTTCCCCAAAAGTTTTTGAGAAACAAGGGCCTCACCAGCCAAGAAAATATCCCAAGAATTAGAAAAACTGGAGGAAAAAAGGCTTTTTACCACATATTCACAGTAATATTTTTTTGCAACTTGTGAAATAATTGACTTAAACTCTTTTTGGTTATTTTCCCTTCCACCCTAAGCAACAGATTCCTTACAAGAGATAAAAAATTTCAATGGCATTACTATTATTTACATATGACTGACAACTCCAGCTATTAACCAATTTTAGCACTGTTACCACCAGTTCTAGAGGAAGCAATGTTCACAGTATGTTTCTGGTTTGAAAGCCATGAGTCCAGCTGGAGCACTCGAGAGTAAGCATCACAAGTCTCACCCAATGCCAACCAGGACTACCACCACAAATTGCTTGCAAACCTACATTTTTCATTTCAATTGCTTCTTGTCAAGATACTTGAGCAAAGGAAATGGCTAGATACAAAATATGAATGCTGCAAACCTCATCCCTCCAAGTACCTACCAGATTTAATTTTTCTGCAAAAGAAAATAAAAGTTTCTTGTTGAAACAAAACCAAGAATGAAATGTGGAAAGGGCACTATGCTGAAAAGTGATATATTAAACATGCAGTGAGCAATTTGCATGTCAATGAAACATCTTTAATGTGGGCCAGAGATTCACCCTGATGTTACTACATCTAGATGGATACTATTACATTTTCCTTATTTTTCTGTATCAACTATATATGCCATAACTAAGAAAATCCCAAACAAGCACATCTAAAATGAAAACTTTAATAGAAAAATAAGGAAATAAGTCAGTATGAGGGATTATTGAACTCTTTCACACAGTAAGAAGCAATCAAGAAGGGAAAGAGCAAGGAGCAAGTATTTTTCAGACAGGAAACAAACTGGAACACTTCACAACAGAAACAGTGAACTGAACAACAGCAGCTCTTTTGTTGTTTAATGATATATATATATATATATA
>JAAGNO010021638.1:0-16931 GCA_033439905.1 Ceryle rudis
ATATTGCGAAACATGTTGTTAATTAGGATATCTTACTACTTTGTGGCTTGTTTACAAAGATCTGTAAGAAATCTGGCCAGCCCTTTGTGCCTGGCCCGGAATTCCAACTCTCTGCTCCTGGCTCCACCAAGTCTGATTTAGTAGCACTGCTGGGAGCTATTAGTTTACGACAGAACCAGCACGCCCACCCAGGCGCAGCCGACTGCGAGAGGCTCCGCTTACACCGCTGCCATGTGCCTTTCATTCTGCCCGGAGAAGTCGGAAAGGTTGCGGTTTCGCTTAGGGCAGGAAGCCAAGGAGAAACCAGCCCGGCGGCGAGCGAGGAGAGTCAGGAGGTCAGGCTGAGAAGGGCTGGATTTCATCCACACCTCCGTGCTGCCACACGAGAAAGTATTAATTAATGGGATGCTAAATAAGAGAGTTCAGCCTCCATCCAGCTCTTCCTTTTGTCCTGCCTGTTGCTCCTCGTTTCCATGTCCTGTAACAACTCCTCCTTCCTCTCTATTTCCTTTTTCCCTCCTCATTACCATACTTCCAATGTCTTTTTTTTTTTTTTTTTTACCTTATTTCGGCTCCCCTTCTCCACTCTCTGCTTCCACCATCTCCCAGCCCCTCGCCTGCCTCCATCCCTTCACTGACAGGACAAAGAAGCCCCAGCATCCCCAACAGCCAATCCTGACCCTCAGCGTGGTCGTGCCCAACCAACAGCCAATCCTGACCCTCAGCATGGTCATGCCCAACCATTATAAGGCCACAGCATCTGCCAAGCTCAACCACCTGCCTGGCTGCCTGTTACCCAGCCAGAAAGAAAACCTGCAGCAGCCTCCCAAAAACACCCAGCACAGGGAACCAGTGAGCTGTGGGCATGCTTGTCTTGGCCTCAGGAGAGGGAAGGTAAAGCAAACCGCTTGCTACTGCAGCTTCATGTTGCATTGCCTTCAAAGGCACAGGAGGTTCTCCACGAAACGCAGAAGACCGAAGTGTTAAGTGCAAAAGGGGAAACTCAACAACCAGCCTGGGTCACGTGTCCCACCAGCTCTCCTCCTTGAGGTAGAAATAAAAGCAAGGTGAAGTGACATGGGTGGTAATGTGCAAAGACTTCTAGCTGCCTGAATTTGGCTGGCTTGTCATCCAAATCTGTCTGGTTTGGATGCAAGACAGAGTTAACTCCCCCAAAGTGAAGATTAGTTTGTGGTGGGAGAGGCAGGGGAGAAATGAAAGGAGAAAAAAAGCCAGGAAGCATCACTTTAGAGTCATTAGGGGTTTGAGATCCTCCACCTGGCTTCTATTAGGATTGCATCTGTATTTGCGTGCCTAAAAAGGCAGGAAAAAAATAAAGGGAAAGACTCATTTCCAGAGGTGCAGAGCACTCAGGAGGTTCCCTCTTGGGCCTCTGCATTTCCACTGCCTCTGGGGCACTTGGTTGCAGCTCAGGGAGGACCAGGCACGGTGAACGAGGACCTGAAGTTTTATTACTTTCATCTTCTGTCAGAAGCAAAGGCTATTAGAGATTTACAGCGCGTGTCAACAGGAAGTTCATGTTTACAAGTTTCCAGGGGGGAAAAAAAAAAGGCAGCATTCCTGTCCTGTGCAATAGCTCGGTGGGGACGCTGTCTCACGTGGGAGTTCTCGGGTTGGTCTGCTAGACAGGAATGAGTTTTAGCCATGTAAAACATTCAGACAAAAAGATAAAGCTATGAAAAAAATTGAAGGCCAGAAGGAAAACAGTAATTCAGCAATTTGGTGGAAAATCCACAGCAAGACAGCAGAGCCGTGTCTGGAAAAATACTTTTGTAGCATCTGGGATTCACACTTCAAAGAAAGAGAAGAATTTTAAGAGGATGAAAAACTATATTCAGGCACTAACATGAATTTTTCTCCTCTGGTTCAAATCCCTTGTCGTTCCCATTACAATGTTCTTCCAAGGGTGGGCAGCCAAGCTTGGCCCGTGGTCACACTGGGGTGGCCCCTTCCCCCCCCCCCCAGCAAGTGCGTGCACGGAACCATAGCGGTGTTTGGTGGTGCTGCTGGATCCACCAGGACCTGCCAGGAGTCACAAAGGATCCATCCTTCCCCTCCAAGCTCAACCCCAGATCGAGCCCCCTCCTCTCTCCAGTCCCTAGTGACCAGAGAGGTTTGAGTGAGGGTGAAACCACAGCCCAAAGCTGGTTTGTACAAAGGCATCCAGCACCTTGCGGGTCTCTGCGGACAGTTTTAGTGCAGCAGCTGGTATGCTGCAAATTCACACCCGAATTTCACAGCAAATTCCCCGTGCAGAAAAACCACATTGTCAGAGTAAAACTTCAAATGCTAAACCTCGAGCTGAGGACACCATTTATTGCCTTTAGCAAGCAGGAGGCCTGGGCAGAAACAGCCCCATCCTGGGAAACCCGGATTGAAAATCTTCTCCTTCCATACAGTCAGTAAAAAAAAAAAAAATCACTGACCAACCAACCCAAAAACCTCAACCTTCTTTCAAATATTACACAAAACAAGAGGACATCAGGACAGCCAAAGGTCAAGCAGACAGTGCTCGACCAGGACACCAAAGAGCCATATTCAAATCAGTAAGTATTTATTTAAGCCATGTTGCACAGTTTAGTAAATACAATTACAGAGTGCCTAGGGTGAATTCTGATCTCCTGAGCACATACTCATCCCAGGGACAGTTTTTCTCCCGACAAATGGACATTTTCCAGCAGAAGAGTAATTCAATCAGAAGATTCTTCTGACACAAACTGACTCAACAAAACACAACAGGTACAGAAAATCAAGCCTCAAAAAAACCCCCAAACCACACAGCTGGCATCTCCCTGGAGAAACGGCTGAAGAAAGCCAGGCTGATGAAGCACACAACCCACCTACCCACCCTTAAAAACCTTCAGGGATTAACATGCAGAAGCTCAAGAGCAGCACAGCTAAAAGGGAAGCCTGGAATTGTTGGAGGCATCAGCTCCCTCCAACACCACTGTCTGTACCCGGCACCTTCAGCCGTAGCTGCCCCAGCACAGATGCGAGGTGACTCACCTCACCCAGAGGTGCACATCTCCACTCACTCCCCGGGCAGTCGAGCTCTTTCCATATCACCCCAGCAGCACCACCAACAAAATTCCCAACAGAGTCAGAAAGAAGGGGAGGAGAGAGTCGTACAAACTTCCCAAAACTTACTTTTCCATCCTACGTGCTTAGGAGCAAACACACCACTAACAAGGTGCTGCCTGCCCTGGATCCGAGTGTGTTACATGCAGGTGACACCATCCCTATGTAAGGGGACAGGAGCCATCACATCCCTTATCACTTATACACAGCAAGGGGGACCTCCTTGTGCTTTGAGCTCCTCCCAGCAAGCTCCCTGCGGCACTGGAGCAAACACCTCATGCTCCGCTTCACGCACGACCAGCAACCCCTGCTCGCACCCACCGACCCGGTGAGGAACGTGCTGAAAAACACCTGAGATGGTACAAAAAGAAGATTTTTCCATGGACTAAAAGGAACATTTGGTGAGAGCATCGCATCAAGGAAGGCAGTTGTTCCACCCAAGGCATTCCAGAAGCTGGAAGATGTTGCATGTCTGTATGCTGAGGTTAATTAAAGCACATAGGAGGGAAAGAGGAAGAGGTCAAAAATTCCCTTCAACCTATAACTCAGATATACCAAAGCTGAAACTTCAAATCACAATTTTCTACACCGCAAGTTATTAAAAAAACCTGATTTCAGGGAAAAGAATAAAAAAAAAAAGAAACCTTTTGATTTAAAAAACAATGATAAAAACCTGGAGCAGGAGATGAAAAAGAGACGTTCATCAACAAAGCTCCTCCAGAGTGGGGTGGGATTTGACGGCGCAGGCAGTTAAAAGGCAGCATTCTGGAAATGGCTGATTTGATTTGGCTGTTTTTATTAAGGGAAAAGGAAAAAAAAATGCTAACAAAAATAAAGCAGCTCAAACATCCACTTACCTCCTTTTCATTGCATTAATCCTCCCCAGAGCTGGGGCTGAGGTGAAGCCACGTTTATCACCAACGACTCGGCTTTGGGGTGTGCTCTGCTCAGGTGAAACAGGACCTTGTGGGGCTGCTCTTAACTCTTCCCAGCTGTGTTTTGCTGTTGGTCGGGACTTTCTCCACCTGCTTCTGCAGATGGAGCAGCTGCAGGGAAAGGCCAACACCTGCCCAGCCCCAGCCCTGCCTTGTGTTGCAGGGGGAGATTAGAGTTACAGCAGGTCCTGCCCTACTTACAGCTGAATCGGTATTTGGATTAAAAATGCTGCGTTCGTGGTTAATAACCTGGCTGCTTTGAGCCCAAGGAACCTGAAATGCTGCATCCTGAGTTCGGAGATCAGCACGACTCATTTAGCTGCAGGTGATGGCTACGGTCAGCCTTCCAGTCACCAGCCACCAAAAAAACCCCGAAGCTGGGTGGAAGAGGTGAGTGACAGATACACCACACGGGTGCAGACACCACTGAATGCCCCAACAATCACAGAATTGTTAAGGTTGGAAATGACCTTCAAGATCATCGAGTCCAACCGTCTACTAAATATTATCAGGACCACTAAACCATGTCCTGAAGTGTCCATCTGGATGTGTTTTGAACCCCTCCAGGGACGGTGATTCCACCCCCTCCCTGGGCAGCCTGGTCCAAGGCCTCACCACTCTCTCAGGAAAAAACTTTTCCTGATATCCAACCTAAACCTCCCCTGGTGCCACTTCAGCCCATCTCTTCTTGTCCCATCACTGGTTACCTGGGAGAAGAGACCAACACCCACCTCACTACAACCTCCTTGCAGGCAGCTGTAGAAAGCAGTAAGGTCTCAGCCTCCTCCAGACTAAACAACCCCAGGTCCCTCACTTGCTCTCATCAGACATTTTCTCCCCACCCTTCACCAGCTTCATTGCCCTGCTCTGAACTCGCTCCAGCACCTCAGTGTCTTCTTTATCCTGGAGTGCCCAGAACTGAACCCAGTGCCGAGTACATCACTTCTCTGATCAGACCCTTACAACCAACTGCACCCCTCTCACAACAGCTTTGGGTTGCACCAACCCAAGCGGGGCTGCCGGTGGGACTCAGCCCAACCTGGGGCAGGCATGGTGCAGAGCTTCTCCAGCACCGCTGCAGCTGAGCCCACCACCACCATGTGTTCCCAGCAGCCAGGCTCTGCTCAGTGTCGGAGAAGGGAGACCATGTGGGCTGCTAGCTGCTCGTGTCCCACCTGATGCTGCAAGCTATAGCACGAGTACTTGGGATTTCACTTCTCTGCAGATCTAGAAAAACAGGTGACAAATACACATCCTCTGGGGAATGTCATGATGAGCAGAGCAAGAGAAGTACCCAAAACTGTTTTCTGAGTGATTTTTACAGCAGTTATTTCAACCGACATCTTTCTATAAGTTAATACTGCAGTCTGAGCAGGCTTCTAGCCCAAGAGTTCATCCTTCTTCTTGGAGACTTCTTACAACGAAAGAGCAGTGTAATACATCTGCCTGGTTAGCAGTGCTGCTTCAGCATTTCTTTTCACCATTTTCCTGTAAGTCCTTGTTCAGTGATGACAATATTTGTATCGGGAACACAAGAATATGCAACTACGTGACTACAAACTGTTGAGACAGGCAGCACACTTAAAAAAAACCAAACAAAACCCTTTCCCAATAGGCTCCAAACCTCTGGATGGTACAGCACAAGAAGCTGTTACTTAGCAGTGATTTTTAGATGACTCAAACCTAATACGGGGAAGAAAAAGTCCATGAGATGTAACAACCTTTTGGAAGAAAAGCGATAATCTGCGGGCAAAAATTACATCTTCCAAAGCTCAACTGACAGGAATTAGTTCAAAAAAGCCTGCGAGGTCAACTTGTATTGACTACAGAAGATCCTTGTGCAAACTGAAAGGTGTTCCTGAGCTTGTTTCAGCATATGGAAAAACTGCAAATTCACCCTCCAAGGTTTGCACCAGTGATGGAGACTGGGGAACACTGGGAGTCTCGGGGATGGGATGTGTGGATGATAAGAAGTGCTGGAGGTGCAGCCCACTGAAATTCTTCCATGTGGTCAAGAGTCAAGTCCAATCAAACCAACATTTGTAAACGCTCCTCTTGGGCCCTGTTTCCAAGGACCTGCATCCCTGTGGCTCCTGGGTGCTCAGCACAGCTCTTGCAGGCAGGGTAAGTTCACTATGAAAAGGGAGTGTGGTTGTCCTCTTGACCCAAGCAGAACAGCTAATCCCGCAGGGATAATCCTGCTTTAATGGGGAAACAATAAGACCTTTGATAAAGCATATAAATTTTATGAAAGCCCTACTGAAACATTCCTTAAGTCTCTGGGACTGGATGACAAACCTCTCTAATGAATTTTGTCCGTGCCTGTCTCAGGCTGTGGAACGTAACAGGAGGCAGGGAGAGCAGACTGCTCGCTCTTGTTCGCAAGAAACCGTAAAAGCTGTAAGAGCACCGGAGGCAAATTTCTCATGGCTGCCAACATCTGCATACCACCCCTTCAGCAAAATGCCTCATCCTCTGCCTGCTGAAGGAGCCAGAAGACACCATAATCTCCAGCTCATCCAGCTCCATCTCTCCCAGCTCATGGTACATCTCCTGCATGCCAGAAATGGGACCAGCTGCGGTAGAGATGACCTGTCCCCAAAGAACTGGACCAAAACCACCAGCTGATTTCATACAGACCAAAAACCAGCTGTGAGATGGCAGGAACTTCACCAAGTGAAGGAGGAAGTTCTTTACCACGAGAGCGGTGGAGCACTGGAACAGGTTGCCCAGCGAGGTGGTTGAGGCCCCATCCCTGGAGACGTTTCAAGGTGGGGCTTGACAGAGCTCTGAGCAACCTGCCCTAGCTGAGGATGTCCCTGCTCTCAGCAGGGGGTTGGACCAGATGACCTCTAGAAGTCCCTTCCAACCCAGCCATTTCTATGTTTCCAAGCCAACCTGGGCTACAGTTGAGCTGGTGACCTCCAAGCTGAACCTTCAAGCCTCTGCAAAACCGAGACTCAAGGCTACGTTTTGCATTTAAAAAAACACATTAGATTTGAAAACAATTCCTCACGACAACTTAGATGTAGAGAAATCCTCAGAGACTTGTTTTCAGACCTCACCAGACCTTCTTCTGGTACCAGAGAAGAACCCAATGAATTGACATTTCAACACTTTCTCTTACTCTCACGTATAAACAAGCAACTGCCGAGAAAAAACAGTGATGCTCTGACCTGACACAACCAGTCGTGTCAAGGGATAAGTCCTGTGCTGTATCAGTGACTGGAATTACCAGAGTGTTGCCAACAGCTTAATGAGATGGAAACTCACGCTCCCACTGCCAGAATGTCTTTGTCAGGGTATAAACTATTTGGATGCCCCAAATATTTTGCTTCTGTGTTATAAAACAGGTGTGAGGAGGTGCATCTCCATTCACGGAGCCGCTGCTCGGAGAAGCGTGGCCATTTGGACGGTACCATTGATGACAGATTTAAGTTCCTGGCGAGCTGTGTGTGCCCAGGCAGATCTGCCCCTTGGCTCATCCTCAGCTCGGTTGCTCCTGCTGATCAACCCCACGCTGGCGAAGCAGAGTCAGCAGCGAAAAGGCTACTGCACATAGTTAGTGACCTGAACAAGCCCTCGCACGCCACCGCTTCTCGTCCCAGCTGGGTTTTCTTGCGTTTCTTTGGGGCTATCTGGAGAACAGGCATCACCCTGGCCTTCAGACCTGGAGGACCGGCAACGGCTGGAGAAATTCTACACAAAGAAGCACAAAAAGCGACTGGCTGCAAAATTGTGCTGAGGGAGGCTTTGTGCAGGGCAGAGCGGGATGGTGGGTGCATTCGGGGAGGCCCCTCAACAGCACTGCAGCCCAGCACAGGGACGGGCTCCTCGGGCAGCTGTTCCCAACAGGGCTCACTCACAGGTCACTGAGCACAGGAAATATTCCTGAAATAACGCTGGGCTTGCACCAAATGGGGCTTGCAGAGCCTGGATGGTGGCTGGGTCACGTCTGCCCAGAGACCACCCGAAGCAGGACCAGCTCTGTGCAGTGCTGCCAGGTTTTCCAGGGCTTCCTGGGCCACCTTACACCACCAAGAGCAACCAGCAGGACAGCAGAAGTGCAGTGCTGGTGGGAAATGAGGCAATTCTTACTGGCACATGCCAAAGGGAAAGCGGAGATCCGATGCCAACTGAACTATTATGCGTGGTATCTGTGAGACCAAACACAAGAACTTCCACATGAACCAGACCTGGGTCTCTGACCATCAGAAAAGTCATCAGTACTGACGGAGGGTCAAGGAAAACAGGAGATGTGGTGAACAAGGTGCAGGAGTAGTGGCCGAGTCTACAAGTGTTATTTTTGCGCGAGTATTTTACCATAAAAATCAAACAAATTTAATTCCATTAACTTTATAACAAACTTAGCCTTCTTAATTAGAGGTACAGGGCTCAAGGGAAACTGCTGTAATTATTAAATGGGAAATAAAACCTGATGAACACAGTAGCTGCAGTGACTGAAGATTTAATATTTAAATAAAACTGGTAGCAGGCAAATCAAGAAACACCTAAAAATTACCTGCCCAGCACTTTCTGAGCTGTGAGAGCCATCTACCCATTCACATGCACAACGATGTTTTATTTTTCCTCTTGTTAAAATCCATCCTACCCTGGGGGAAAAAAAAAAGGGGGGGGGGGAATTGTTCAATGAGACAAGTATATTCAAGAAGAAAAAGGATGGACAAGTGCCTGTGAAGATTTTCCAAGCAGCACAGTGAAGACCAGTGCAAGGCCAAGCGAGAGCTGCTGGATACGGGCGGCAGGGATGGCGATGCTGAAATCAAAGTGGGTGCAGGTCGCCCCCACTGCTACCTTTGCAAGGTCCTCATCCATGGCTTTCCAAAAGAGGGGTACCTCCTGCCGCCCGAGATTCTTCCTAAGAAGATTCCATCAAATTAACTTGTTGTAGAATCATAGGATGGTTTGGATTGGAAGGGACCTTAAAGATCATCCAGTTCCAACCCCCCCGCCATGGGCAGGGACACCTCCCACTAGAGCAGGTTGCTCAGAGCCCCATCCAGCCTGGTCCTGAGCACTTCCAGGGAGGGAGCATCCACAGCTTCTCTGATCAACCTGTTTCAGGGTCTCACCATCCTCAGAGTGAAGAACTCAGGTGCTCAGCATTCCCAGATACAGAGGACAGCCCACACTTTCACAGAAAAAAATCATACCCTGGCGGGGCGGGGGGGGGGAAGGCACCGACCAGTGTACCTTGGAAGTGTAGGCTCATGTGGAGTAAAAGCTGCAATGTGGAGCCAGAGCTTTTGCAGCAGAGGAGTAAATAACAGCAGTAAATGGATGCAGACCATCCACCAAAACCTCAGTTGTGCATGACGCTGGCTTGCGGGCCCTGTGACCCCGTGGTCAGATTTACAAGCTCTATAAACAAGCCACTGCCTGTGTCCAAATTCTCACCCCGCTTTGCGTGTACACCTTTATAGCTGAGGGGTGACTTGGCTGGAGAAACGGACACATGGATGACAGCAGAGACCAGTCAAGGATCTGTTTTTGCTTCTGTGCTTCTCGATCCCACAGCCCTGCATGGTTTCATCCCCTCAAAGGATGCTCTCCTAGGTCTGCTAGACTAGTTTGCTTTGTGGTTGCCACAAATGTGCTGGGGGTTTTTTTTTGGTTTGTTTTTTTTTTTTTTTTCCTGGAAACCACCCTCCAGATTGCTGCCTTATTTCTCAACCTCTAAGCAGACCTCCTGGCAAAAAAATGGGGTCCTGGGAAGCGCACGGCTCTGTGATGAGGACATGAAGTTTAATACAACTTCCACCTATGAAGAGGGAGGAAGAAGAGACTAGAAAATGCACAGAAAGCTAGAAACCTGGATGCACCAGCCTGGACACGCACCCAGCCGTGGCACAAGCTTGCCACAGCCTCAAGTACGTGCCCAAGCTCAAGCAGGGTGTTTAGGCTGACACGAGTAATCTCAAGCTAGGCTTGAAGGTTTTTCAGAGCTGCCTGATCTGCGATGGTTTAAGAGTGGGAATAAATCTCTGAAAGAATATTCCTGAAGATGACAGAGCTTCTCAGCACAACGTAAAGTACGGCTTGTATCCTTACTCACCACGGCAAGGTGATCCATTAGCATCTGGAGTGCGAAGAGGGAAGCAAACAGCAGAAGGAAAGCGAAGCGCTAGAAAGAATTTCTGGCTAGAATTCGCCGCTTTAAATCTTCGCGTGAAGACGGGCTGCGCGCTGCAGAACGCCACGCTCGCACCGCGAAAGCAAAATGGGCACGAGGCTTCCATCCAACTCGGATGTAATGGCAGAGAAGATAGATCCGCTCGTTGAGAAAAGTCCCAATTGTTGATTTCTATTTTGTCTGGCGATGGAGCACAGTATTCCTCCTTCCTTCCTGCCTGCCAAAAGCGGTGGAAGTATGATGTACTTTAAAGTAATTACAGGAGCTCATCCCAGAAATGGCTGCATTTCAAACTAAGCAGGAGATGCACAAGTGGGGAGCGGCTCCCTGGTGAACGTTTAACCTGCCTGCAGACCTCAGGATGAAAAGCTGCTCTCCAAACCAAACCATCGCTCTTTGCTTCCAGTACCCGTCCAGTTTCTCTCTGTTTTGCCTGCCCAGCCCTGGTAGCACCTCCCTACTCTGGCTGGAAAATCCAGGGCAGCGTGGCCCCAGCGCAGCAGCCGTGGGCAGGAGCCGCCTTCCTACAAAGATGCTCGACTCGATCCTGGCTTTTTTTGTTGTTGAACTGATGTCTCCCTGACTCCTCAGAAAAACTGGCTAAGATCTGGCCGTGCCAACCCTGCACCCTCCTAAATACGCGGCCTGGGGTTTGCCGTACGCCTGGAAGTGTTCAGTGTTCTGATTATCGGTAGAACAGCCACAATTATCCAAATAAAACTATTACTATATTGGGCCTTAGATCATAAATAGAACTTAATGGATTTTATTACACCCCAGGAAGCAAGAGCTACAGTAGGGAAAGTGTTGCTACGAGTGCATTGCTACTACCTATCAATTTCTCCTAAACACTCAGCACTTAAGAAATACCCAAAGAAACACACTGCTCCCACAGCATAACTATTCCAAACTCCCCTCTGAGCTCTTCCCTCTTAGCCAACCAACTCGCATGATACAGTTTAGCAGCTGAAAATTAAAGGGTCACAATATTGAGCCTTCAGGTATCAAGTTCACAATGGAAACAGCAGCTGACACAGAAAGGTGCTGCTGAGCGTGGCGGTAATAATTCTGTCACCTCAAAGCTGGAAGCAGCTCCCTAACACCAAGTTTGTTATTTAACTCTGCAAGAAATGAAAGAAAAATGCCACAGCCTTGGATTTATTCCTTACGCACTCTCTTTCAAATCGTACTCCCAAACCGGAGCCACGCTAGCAGACTCTTTAACTCAGGCTGCAGCGTCCTCTTGAATCCCCACAACCCCCTTTCAAGTGCTGGTGAACGCAGCGATGGCAATGGCCTCAGTGAGCGCTGCTTGCCCCTCAAGCCCATGCAAGACCTCCTGCTGGAGCCTAGCCTCCAGAAAACTGCAGGGGAGCCAAACGCAACTAAGATGTCTGGGATCCGACAGCAAGCAACGGCAACTCCGGGATGTCCAACGGCCACCGACCTCACAGGGAAGAGCGGGAACAAGAAGGGCTTCTGCGTGGTCAGCCAGATACGCCTGCTTCCCATTCGCCCCTCCTCACATCATCCAGGAAAAGCCATCTTGCCACCCCCGGGGACTCCCCACCTGGCCCCGCTCCGCGGTGACAGCCCAGGCCTGCTGTTATCTCCCAAACAGATGCATTTATTCTCTTGAGAGCCTCCCACGTCTTATCTAGCTGGCAGTTTCCAAACGTCGATCGCCAAGTCCGGTTAAAACCACTTTAAGCTCTTTTAGGCAACTATTCCTGAAAGCGTTTTGGCTGAGGAGCCGCGGAAGGCAGAAGGGCGGCCCCGCGGCAGGGTCCCCCCCGTCGCCATCCTGCCGGGATGGGTACGGATGGAAAGCTCCTGCCGCACCCCGCGCGGGTGCCGCTGTAAACAGGACCTGGCACGGGAAGGGATGTACAGTTTACAAAGATCCCTTGCTTCAAGCAGATTTGCCTCTCAACACATGGCCAAACTCTCACGCAATAAATTAACTATTTGGCAGCCACCGAACTAGTGCTGGAGCCAAACCAATTAGGGTTTAATGTGATCCCAATTTCCTATTTTTGAGACGGGGGTCGGGGAGGGGGGGGAAAGAAGGGGGAAGAGAAGGTGGGGGGGAAAGAGCGAAGTAAATCCCCTCTTGGTTTATAAATCCTTGCCAATCATCCCAGATAAACCTGTCACCCACAGCTCTAAATCTGTATTTGCACTCGCGTGCTCCAAGGGACGCTATGGGAAAAGGAGCGTTGGCCGCAGCCAGCCTGACTCCCGACATGTGTTTTCCATACTTGGGAAATTCAATCATTTAAAAAATATTTACCAAGCTTTGTCTTTAATTAGAAAAACATGACGACGGATAAGGCGAGTTATTGTTTCTAAGCTAGAAATGTCAGCGATCCTAATGATGTCAGAAGATAAACCCCATTACTGACCCACGGACACGCTGCCAGGGCAGCAAATGTTGCGAAGGTTTTTTTTCATCTCCCCTCAAAGTTCAGCGCTTTGGAGTCACAATTCATCAGGGGCTTCTTGGCCCCCACCAAACCTAATCAGGGAGGAGGAGGAGGAGGGAAGGCTCCAGCCTGCAGATCTGCTGCTAGACGGGGTGTTTTAATGCAAAAGAGCTTGCACAGCAGGGGAGGAACATGGGAGCCAATTGACTTCTTTGTGTTTTAAGATCCTGACTCCGGTAGCGCCCCTGCACCCACAATTACCTGCCAGCACCTAAGATAAGCAAATTAATCTCATCCCCGCCTGGAAATGCCGCAGCCTGAGATATCCCCATCCTTTTAAAAAGTGTTAAATTCAGTTTCCGCTTAACCAAGACCCACCAAAACTGTTGCTCCCAAGAATACAGCCACAAAGTATTGTATCCCACAATACCCATGTAAGGAAAGAAAGCTGACCGTCCTCCAAGCAGAAACCACGAGTGGCTGCCTGCCCAGGACCATGTGTGGCCATAGATGTACCCCACACTACAGCCCCTCTTTCCCTCTTCCCGTTGCTCAGGCACCTCCAGCCAGATGCAAACAGGCTCCACAGGCAGGATACACCACGACTAAGGAGTCTGAAGCAAGCATCTGTTTGCTACCAGAAACAAAAGATAGCTGGGATGTAAGGAGGTGTTAGGCTGCACTCACCACTCCTGATAAGGAGTCTGAAGAGTCCTTGCTGGCCAGGCAGGCGTCAGGACAGTCCCTGCATCAGCTCCCCAGCGCTGCTGAGCTGCTGTCTGCCACCAGCCCAGTCCCACCAGTGCTGGTGACTGCTAGACCCAACCATCCCTCACCAGTCCCTGGCCAGACCACCCTACTCCCACGTGCACCAACCAAGCAGAGCCTCCTGGTTTTCTTTCCTTTAGGATTTCATACCTTCTTCTTCTCCTCCTCCTGTTGCCTCTTGTCAGAAATGACACGATAAAAGCCAGGTGGGAACATCCCAGGTGATACATTTGGAGGAACTTGCTGCTGCTGTTACTAGGGGTACTATTAGGAACGGAGAGAGCAAAGAGCTGCTACCTCTTCCATTCAAAACCATACTCACGAGAGTATTCTGTAATATTTCAAAAAGCTTCAAAGTGTCACCTGTGGATCCAAAGCCAAGAAGACAGCATGTCATTTATCTCCTGAAAATATCCTTGCAACCCAAAGTTGAGGGTTATCAACTACCATCTTATTAAACACCAACATAAATCTACACCAGAGAAAATCCCTGCCTGAACAGTCTGATCCTTTAAATTATACCAAGACTACAAAGCATGTCTTCAAGGAAAATGTATGTGCGGATTTTGACCTCAATGTCCAATTGCCAGATGAGTTACTACCTGTAGAAGTTAGTGCTTCTCTCTCTAGATGACCATGAAATGGAGTAAAGAACATTTTGGCTGAGCTCTAAGGCCAGGGTTGATTAACCCGGTGTGCACAAATCGAGCCAAAGCGATGTCCGCGACACCTTCGCAGCTGAACCGAACACGGCTGTGCACGCACGTGGGATGGAGCAGGGAGGGGTGGGAAGGTGACAGGGACACAGGACAACTTTTCTGCCCCAGACACTGGCTGGACAGGTGCCTTCAGGAAGATGGTTTTCAGTCTGGAAGAGACCGATTCACTCCTCACTTTTGTGAGTTTTACAGTCCCCTCCTTCTGAAGCCAAAGAGTTTGCTTCTGATTCTTGCCAGCAAAAGGGAAACCTGGACACTCCTCCTTCCCTCTCCGGTGGTTCATGGCAACACCCTGAGGCACCTGTGAAGCCTTGACAGCTCAGGTCGATGAAAACCATACTCAGCTCACTATTGCTCCCCACTCCTGCTTTTAAGAGAGTCAACCACATGAGCTCTCCCTGAGGTATATGCTCTGTTCCATTCTCAGAGAAGCAGCAGATCAAAAACCTCTTTTTCTTTCTCTGACTGCCTTAAAAAGTCAGTTTATTTCACTCTCCTGAACACTGGTGCAAGGAAAGAGTAACACCGTAAGTCTTTCATGTTACAGCATATGAGAATTGAGACTAGGTCCCCAAGATCCATTTTAACTTTCACCCATTGGAAATTTCCATGTAAGAAAAGCAAGTTGATGAGTCAGTATGTGCCTTAAACTACTATGGAACATCCCAAAGGTTCAAAGCAGTCGCACATTTACTCTTTCCTTTCTTTCAGGTTATCAGCAGCACCTCACCAGTGGATGCTGAGCCACAGCTGTATGAAAGGTGCCACAGAAATGATGCTTTAGCTGCTGCCGAGTCATCCAAAGCGTCCCAGGTGCTTGTCACCCTCTCTTGCCAGGGGTGTTGCTGTACCTGCTGGCACACAGCGATCGCCTCCTGACTCGACTCTGTCAATGGGAGCCCGTGAAAAGCCCTGATCTCAGAGATGGTTTAACAGTGCAACACTGAGCGGCTACACATACATTTATATGTTCCTGACACGATCCAAAACATTCAAACAGCTTGCCCGAGGCTGCAGAAAGTGTCACAACTGAGAGAGGAACTGGTTTCCCATACCCACTTCGAGGCTACGGCTTGAGGGACAGGATCACTCTCTCCCTTAGCATCAGTTATTTTTAAGCAGGTTTTCCTGCTCCCCATGCTCAGCCTAAGAGAAAGAGGGAATCTGACCAGTCTGTGCATACACCATCACGCTGCACCACAAGCAGACTCACTGGGTGGGATTTGTTTCATCTCACTCCTCGCTGCCAAAGCCTAAGCCAGTTATCCTGGGCTCCCCTTGCAGCCCATGAAAAAGCCCAGGCACCCCCAGTGTGTAATCCGCCTCATCCAGAGAGAGGTGTGTGAGGCTAGTGAGGTGAATCACCCCCAGAAGGGCCCGTTTCTCTGCTGCAACTGCAAATGGAGCTTGCAGAAAAGAGATCAGGCACAGAGGGCTGACTTTTGGACAGAGGTTAAGGCAGATGATCTCACCCGAGCTCCTTCTGTGGGGCATTTTCTTCAAGTCAGAGAAAACAAAGAGCCCTCCCTGTCAGCGAGGTTAGGAGCCTGTCAACCAGGTACCAAGGTTCTGCAAAGCCACGTGGATGTTAACTCAGCTTGCTCACAGCTCTGCCCTCCTCCCACCACAGCCGCCTGGGCTGCCGGCTGTTTCAACTCCACGTGCTTTGAGAGACTAGTATTTGTAACTGACTTAAGGGAAAACAACCCCGCTCCGAACTTCTCCACACATGCTGCACTCAGCAGCATGATGAAATATTCACCCACTCTCTACAATTTCCATCACTTGGCAAGTCCTTCTCCGTACTGGGAATGCAGCTTTCAGGGTGGTTTCCGCATTGGCGTCAGCGTCTATCTTTACATTGCTGCCCTATGAGCAGTCACACTTCATTTTAAAATTCCCTCATTTCCTCCGAGCTTTGGGATGTGCTTTTAACCACTTTTCTGCCTTCACTGAACTATGACTTAGCAGCCGAGTCACCCCGAGGCCGTGATCCAGCCCGTGTGCAACTGGCCCATCCAGACCCGCAGCCTGGACGGCCGTTACCCATGAACATCGCGGCTCCTTCCAGCACCTCGCTGCTCAGCCCGGGACGGCTCATGCCCGATTGTGGGTAAAAAATGATCAGAGGTGAATACGTTGAGAGGCACAGGCTAACAACCAGCTACCCTACTCCTTGGCAGCAGCAACGCACTTCCCAGCTCTCCCGTTGACCTCATCGCTCTCGCAAAGCGCACAACTCTTCTGGAAACAAGCCTCCCGTTTTGAGAAATGAATGAAAACGGAGCTCCAGCTCCTCACCTTCCCAACCCCAAGCCGCAGAGGATGCTGCACAGGCAGGCGTCACACACACGGGCCCGCTCGCTGCCCACCGAGTGCACGGTACGGGTCTGGCCACTGCCGACCCCACCGGCCAGCTCCAGCTCCTGGCCGTGCGACAACGGGGGGGCCCGGGGGGAGCTGCCGACAGCAGCCCGCCCTGCCCTGCCCTGCGCCGGGTCACGAAACTCCAGCCGGCCTGGAAATGAAGAATAAACCCTTGCGGGGCACCCCGCGGAGCTGCTTTTCAGGCGGGGGTCCCCACGGCCGCTGCTGGCTGGGCTGCCCGGCACGTTGACGGCAGCGCGCCCACGCCGAGGAACGGCCCCCGGCCCCACGCGTCCCTCACGCGTTTTGTACAGAGGCGTGGAGCTGGAGGAGCCGAGCGCGGGGCAGCACCTCTCCCCGCGCCCCCCGACCGGGCAGGGCGGCCCCGGGGGCGGGAGTAACACGGGGTGAAGACCGGGGGGGTCGGCGGGTGATTAGAAGAAGTAGGGGGTGGGGGGAGGGA
>JAAGNO010021639.1:0-17171 GCA_033439905.1 Ceryle rudis
TAACTTATGTATTTATATATAAAAGGAAATTTGATGGAATATAGCTGTCTCTGGTCTTTAAAATTATAATGACAATTGAAATGTTTATTATTAAATAGTTGGCATTATTTTGCATTACAAATTATAGATACAGACGCATTACATTCTGATGATAAAATTAGGAATGCATGTACTGATTCATTTTCAGTTAAGCATGAACTTTATCCTGTGAGAATATGCTCCCCAAAGGCCTTCACCTTTAGAAAAATCTGAAACAAAAATGTCTGAATATGATTTTTTTTTTTTCTGAATGAATATGTAACAGTGAATAATTCTTACTTGCGTCATTTATATCATACCTTATGGTCCTCATCACTAAATACCTTTGTTTTTTAGAGGTCTGAATACAAAGTACATCCACCTCATGTGATATAATATTCATAGAATCATAGAATCATAGAATCATAAAATCACAGAATGGTTTGTGTTGGAAAGGACCTTAAATATCATCTAGTTCCAACCCTGCCCATGGAAGGGAAACCTCCCACTAGACCCCGTTGCTCAAAGCCCCATCCAACCTCCGTTGAACACTTACAGTAATGGGGCATCCACACCTTCTCTAGGCAACCTGTTCCAGTGTATTACCACCCTCAGAATGAAGAACTTCTTCCTTACATTAAATCCAAACCTAACATCTTTCAGTTTAAAACTGTTAGCCCTGTCCAATCACTACAGCCTCTTGTAAAAAGTCACTCTTCAGATTTCTTGTAGGTCCCCTTTAGGTACTATATGGCTGCTGTGTGACTATCCCCTGAGACTTCTGTACTCCAGGCTGAACAATCCAAACTCTCTCAAACTTCTTCACAGGACAAGGTGTTCCATCTGCTTGATAATCTTTGATAATCTTGAACAGGTCCATGTCTTACTTATGCTGGGGGCCCCAGAGCTGAATGCAGTACTTCAGGTGGGGTCTCACCAGCGCAGAGTAGATGGGCAGAATCACCTCCCTTGACCTGCTGGTCATGCTTCATTTGATGCAGCCCAGGATACAGTTGATTCTCCAGGCTGCAAACACACATTACTGCGTCATGTTGAGCTTCTTATCAATCAACAGCCCCAAGTCTTCTTCAAGGTTGCTTTCAATCCATTCTCCACCCAGGCTGTATTTGTGCTTGGGACTGCACATATGAAGCACTTATTCATTTTAAGTCATATCTTCCTAGAATATCTAGAGGCCCATAAAAGCAAGAATCTTTGGGTTTTGTCTGTGACCACTGAGAAAAGAAACAACACACCAAAACATTATGGTCTATTAACGCTTCCCATAAAGGGAGCAAGTACTGGAACCTCCACTGTTCAGATGAAGGAGTTAACTGACAGGGATAAGGTCCTGCTCCTTTGTGCCTTTTCTCCATCTTGCCCTATACCCCTGTATATACAATGATCTGATGGTTCAACTTAAGCAGAGTAGTTGTGACTACTTCATTTTAACATATCCTTTGTGCTGCTCACTTCTTTGTTCTGTTGAGGTATGAGACCTATTGATGGGAGATGTCAGGACTTCTTCAGACAAGTGCTAATTGACTACAAAACCCAGGAGTTTCACCACTGTCACTTCTGGACAGTTGTGCTTAATTTCAGACACCAAGGAAACTGTAAGCTTAATAACAGAAAGGCTTTAAATTTTGCTAGTTTTGTAAAAGTGCAGGGCATGATGTGCTGTCATTCAGTCTTACTGGATTGAAGCCTGTGTATCCAATAAGGCCGTGACTTAGTTTTATGATTTATAATAAGGTACATGAAGTTATAATATTGATGAGAAAAGAAGAGGAAAACTGCAAAACTTGGTGAGTACAGCCACAATACATTTCTGAGATCACTAATATTGAACTGATTTTTACTAATTAAGAGTAGTGGAAAAGTATCTCTAGCCCTTTAACTTCCCTGATAAATTTGCACTTGGATATAATACCATTTCCATTTGCTTTTCTTTTGGGCAATGCCACTATTGTAATTGCCATGAACAATTAAAAAGTTTTTTTAAGCATAGTTACCCCAAACTCTGCTTGCAGGAGCAAAGTGCTACATGAACAGAATATACATTCTTAATTCACAGGTGGTAATCACCTTTGAGAATATCATTGCACATTAGAATAGGTTTTATCTGATATAAACAAACATAGTTCAACAGATAGAATTTGTCTCTTGTAAAGTTTTTGTCTATAATTTTCATAGGTTTGTATTACCCAGCAGTGTATGTTGCCACCTTCTCATAAATCTTCCTGAGCTGTGAACATCGACATGTGATATGCAGATGTGGAAGGTCCTGGTGAAAAGAGAAACCCATTAACCATTATCTGGGGGAACTGGAAGTTCTGTTTAATGTTGGCTGAAAACTAAGGACTCCTGATAATAAATGTAGGAGTTCTATCTTGTCTTGTAATAACTGACTGTCATTCAGCTTTACCCATAACACTAAGACACTTCCAAATTTCCATCAAATTGGTTTTGGGTTTTTTTTTCAGTTGTATTGATTTAATGGTCCTAGACCAAAAATTAATTTGATCCAACAAGTTCAATGTCCTTAACAGGAAAAAGTTTATAACTAAAGAAAAAAATTAATATACATTGTATGTATTTGCTTAACCTTCTTTTCTACACTTTCTCCATGCAGTGAACTAATATAGAATCCAATAGGATCTGAGGACTGTCTGCCTCCTGCATCATCAGAGGCAGTCACAATTGCTACTTTTGGCTCAGTTTTCAGTATATTATCTGGCCTTGTATGTTGGGTTTGTGTCTGGTGGGGTTTTGGTATGCGGTATGGGGAGGGGGCTACTGGTGTGGCTCCTGTAAAAATTCGATAAGCTCTCCTGGTTCCAGTTAGACCTGACTCTGACCAAGGCCAAGCCAATCAACACTGTGATAACATATTTAAGAGGGGAAAGCTGTTATGCAAGCTTCTTTTGTTGGGGGTGGGTGGGTGTTGGGTTACACTACAGCAGCCATTCAAAACCCACCTGAATGTGTTCCTGTGTGGCCTAATCTAGGTGATCCTGCTCTGGTAGGGGGGGGGTTGGACTAGATGATCTTCCAACCCCTACCATTCTGTGATTCACTTCGTTTTGGCCTATGGTGAGATGGCAGGCTGAGCCCTTGCAGCACTTGGACATCACTGTTGGAACAGAATCCCACCTGAGGCCCCTGGAAGACTCCACACTGGAGCAGGGAACTGCTCCCGAAGAAGGCTGTGACTCTGAGGGGAGACTGTGCTGAAGTGGTCTATTACTGGGATGATTGAAGCCTGCAGAAGACTGATGCAGGTAGGAGATATCTGTGGAGGACTGTGTCCTGTGGGAGTAATGCCACATTGCATCAGGGGAGGACTGAGAGTGTTTCTCCTGAGGAAGAAGAAGTAGTAGAAATAACATGGAATGAGCTGGGACTGACAACAACCACCATTCCCTGCCCCCTCTTACCACTGCGGGAAAAAATAAAACAGTTGAACCTGAGAAGAAGGGGTGGGGGCAATGTGTATTTAAGATTTGGTTGGATTTATCATCGTCTTACTCAGATTCAATTAGTGAATTGATAGTGGTTTTGTTTAAATGAAATTGATTTTTTTCCCCAAGTTGAGTCTAGTTTTTCCCCATGATTGTAATTAGTGAGTGAGCCCTCCCTGTCCTTTGTCTTGACCCTCAAGCCTTTTATATTTTCTCCTCCCCATACCACTGAAGAAGGGTATGAGTGAGTGAGCAGCTGTGGGGTGCTTTGTTGCCAGCTGGGTGGACTCAAATTGTGACATCTTTCCAGGATAGAATTTGAGCTAGATTTCTTAAATTTATGATTGTGGGAAGATTTTGAATGAATTTTATCTAGCTGTTAACATAAATAGTGGAAGAACATGCAAAATGGCATTGTCACCTGTGATGTGCCTGGGATTGTGGAACAACCTTTGTACTAACCTTAGGAAAAGCATCTTGACTGTTTTGTTCTCACACCATACATGCCTATGTTACTACTTCCATTCTTTGAAATTTGGGGTCCTTGGTATATTTAGTATCTCTCTGAATTAACCCCACTACATTAAAAGCTTTGCCTCTTAGATACTGTAATACAGCTTCTGTTTGATATAGGCACTTTTAAATAAGTGTACCTTGTCTTGAGTGAAAAAAAAAGTCAACCTAATAGAGCAGTAACTTTGGCAGTGAGAAAGAAAATTATAAAATCAATAGGTATTGTTAAGGTTCTGGTGAGACATAGAAGAACTCTTTTAGCAAGCCATATCAGGATGTGATTTACTGTAACCACTGTTTATCATCCTGTGGGCATGAGTACATTAGAGCTATCAAAAAAAGAGATCTGAAATCATCTCCATTTCTCCATGATGCTTGGATAACTCTGTAACAATGTGCTTTGAAGAGATAGCATTACAATACGTGTGTTGCATAGCTTAAATTATTAAAAATGATCAGAGGGCTGGAACACCTCTCCTATGAAGAAAGGCTGAGAGAGTTGGGGGTTTTCAGCCTTGAGACCTTATTGTAGCATTTCAGTACTTAAAGGAGGCTTATAAGAAAGATGGGGACAGTCTTTTTAGCAGGGCCTGTTACAACAGAACAAGGGGTAATGATTTAAAACTAAAAGCATAGATTTAGACTAGATATAAGGAAGACATTTTTTACAATGAGGGCGGTGAAATACTGGAACAGGTTGCCCAGAGAGGTGGTAGATGCCCTATCCCTGGAAACATTCAAGGTCAGGTTGAATGGGACTCTGAGCAAAATGATCTAGTTGAAGATATCCCTGCTTACAGCAAGGGGTTTAGACTAGGTGTTGTTGAAGGTTCTTTCCAACCAAAGACATTCTATGATTCTAAACTGCATGCACAAATTTTAACTATCTTTCTTCATTGTTTCTAGATATTACTTAATACGAAACTTTTCAATTCAGTGATGACAGTTATATGCCAATTTCCACTATAGAATACATGTTGGACTCTGACAGTGAAAATTTTTATTGCAAAATTATATTTGACCTTTTTCTTAAAATGCACGGTTACTGACAATGTCCTGATTTTGAAGATAAATCAGTTTATGTCATGTAAGAACTTCTGTCCTATTCGTCTATTAAGGGTATATTTTCTATTACATCATCAGTAAGACAAATTGTGACTGTGTGCCAGGCTTAAGTATACCATAAAGCCTAAAAAAGAAAGAAACATCTACAACCTCCAAAATATATGTGCTAGAGAACTAAATAGATCTAAAGAACTCAGCAACAGGTTTCCATATCAATAATAGTCTTCAGATTTTAATAGCTTCAGTGATCTAGGGAACTAGGCTCTATATCCAGCAAAATGCAAGTTTATAGCTCAGTGGATGGAGATTCAGGCTTCCATTATAAATAAATGGCATTGCATTAAATTGCCCTGGCCTCTTACTGCACAACACTATCTGACACTAGTAAAATATTACTACATTACCTTGCCCTTTGTACCAACAACGGGAGCACATGCTGTCAACAATTAATTTGCCCCAGGGAACACTGAGTTCTTTCTGAACTGCAGTACACATGAATAGAAGTGGGTTGATCATATGTTCCAAGGCAAGAAATCCTAGCTTCTGTGGCAGAAGGACTGAAATAGAAATGACTGTGGAGTTACCTTATCCAACCAACCATTTTTGCCTATTTGAGCTAATAATTCTTGTATGAGTATGTAACAAGATAGATGCTGATTTACAATATGCAGCTTGTACTGAGCACATCATATTTTACATTTTTTTCAATAAAATATGAAAAAATAATACTAAAGCCTATGTTTTAAGTGTACATTGTCTTAAACATTGTCAAAAAGACAAGTGGTTCCTAATTTAGTAAATATTCTACAGAAGCTTATGACATAAAAAAAAGCTTTTATGTTAACTTGACAGCATACATTATACCAGTTTAGTAGAAGTACCGCTTATTTAAAGTTCTCATTTTACAACTGTTACAAGGTCCTTCTCTGTTCTTCTAAGCAGAACTTTGAGGGAGTAGCCTGGGTGGATTGCACAATGGCTAGATAAACACATTTCTTTAAACTGGAATTCAATGTCTTGAACTTTCAGAATTATAAAGTGCCAACTGGCATATCTGGTAAAATTATAAAGGATTAATTTAAAGTACTCACAGGCACATTCAAGATAGGTGTTATCACATCAATGTTTGTATAAAATAGAACTAACATAGAAAAAAAGAATTCCTGGTGTTGACATGCAATAAAAACTCTATTGGACTTGTTTGATTTACTTAGTTGTCAAGTTGGGGTTTTTTTTAGAAAAAAAGTAAAAAAGCCCCCAACAACAAACCAAAAACAAACCAAAACCCCAGTATGTATGTATATATGTGAGAACGAAGAATACTATTCTGCATTTCTTGGATCTCATTTATAACTTCACAACAGAGTACATAAATATCCCAAAATTTGTTCTATGTTCCAAAAGTCTTGGCAACACTAGAGGCAATGCCTTGATATATTTTCCTCTGTAAGGTGCTGTGTCCTACATGAGTATATCAAAATGTCTGCTATTGGGATTGGGGCACCTTGTATTATACTTAATGTTATATCTGAACTAATAATAGGCAAGCACTAGATGACTAGTCCATCAAATTAAGGTTGTTTCATACATAGGCTAAATTTAGGAGTGCAGAGAACTTTGCAGTTCAAAATTTAAGTAGTTAATGACATTTCTAACTGCAGCCTTTGGTGATTTTCATATTGTAGTTTGTACTGAGAGATAAAAATTGAGGGGATTCTCTGGAAAACTAATGTCTTTACTCTTGCACTTGTATCATTTTTTTTCATCAAAGCATCTGCTACAGGTGACTGTCAGAGACAAGACTTTGAACTAGACACATTCTTCTTAAGCTTTTAATTTTTTTATTTTTATTTTTTTAATTTAGATAGCTTACCTTAATCCCATTAAAGATATCTATTAGGTCTCTTTGGATCAGGACTTTAATCTGTTTATATACTTAACAATATTTTCCCACACAAGTGTTGTAAGAGACATATACAACGTTAAAAATATATAAATATAAAATATATACACTTGTAAACTTTTGAATAAGCTCATTATTACTACTCAAAGATTGCATGGTTTGTCTGATCTGTAAAACAGTGGACTGCAAAAATGGAAACCTCTGGGGTTTTCCCTGTTCTGCTACTTTCCTCTCAGAGGCACTTCATCCCTTAGAATCTTTGGACAACCATACACTTAAGAATCCACTGTAACACACTAGTGTGTGATATAAGCAAAGGAGTCTCTTGGAATAGATAAAATTATATCAGGAAATTTGCACTTTGCCCCTGTAGTAACATCAGTGTAATGCCAACATAACAGTGCTGAACTAAAGCCACATGGCTTGCTTACCTCTAACAATATACATAAAGCATTATGGGACTGGGAACAGATTGTTTCACTTACTTTTCTGTCAGGTATTGTGACTTGTGTTGACCTCAGTTTGGTTACGGCTGTGCCAAACCTGGTATCTGTGCTAAGCAGACTACTAGCTGAGAAATTTCTGCTTTATACTGTGGGGTATACTCTTGGTGTCTGGAAATGCCATATCAATTTCCTAGAGTTTGTTGTTCAGGGAAGACTTTTATTCTCTTTGCTTCAATAAACTCAGTTTCCAGCTTCATTAGATTCTCTCTGTCAGTGCCCTAAATTTTATAGCAAACTTTTCATAAACATGATCAAAGTTATTTTCTTCTTAACTATATTTGGTTTGGTGAGCTTTATTGGCCATGACTCCCCTTGTTTAGAAACAACCAGAACTGCACTTCCAGAGTCGCTTCTCTCTTTTCTTCATCTTTTCAGGAATAATCATGTCTATCAGCCTCTTTACTTAGTCACTGAGAAAACTCGCCCCTTGCTGTTAAGAACTGTAAATTGAATCTCATTATGGAATATGAAATATGAAGTCTTAGATAACAAAAATTGGCTGTAATTATATTCACACACACACACAAAAAACCCACAGAGGGAGGCTTCTAAAGCTAAGTACCAGAAAAACAGAACAAACCCCAAACCTAAGGAGATCCCTTTATGAATGAAACACTCCATATGTCTTCTAACTTGTGTCATCAGACTTTTTATGAAATTCATTATCATAAAGGTCTGTTATGCTTAGGTATTGGTCAAAGCAGGGAAGGTGTCATCATGTTGTTTGTAGCTTTTATTGATTTATCTTTTAATTACAATAAATTTTTGTGGAGTGGTAGAATATGGAAGTGTAATGGTGAAGTGTAATCAGGTCTTGAGTCCTAATTCTGTACCTACTACCTATCTGTGTACATTGCAAATATTTTTTTTTGCTATAGTTTACCTGTCTATTGAGTGGGAATTATACATGTGTTTTGTGGATTAATTAGGTGAGAATTCTGAGATACTCTTTGAATATGTAGAGTGCTATGTAAATATTGACACAGATCCTCACAAGTGTTTAAGTGCTTCACACGTGTCAAAACAAACAGAATCAAGTGCCTGTATAGCTTTTTGCATATTTGAGCTTTTGTGCTTGTTATTTGTAACTTTTGTTTTTCCTTTAGTCAAATAATTGTTCCTTGTAGAATGTGTTGGGGAACAAATTCAATAAAGAATATTTCATGATGGGAAGTATTTTTCAAATGTTGCAGTTTATTACAATTATGCTTTTGGGTTTGTACAATGCATTTTACATCTTAAGGCCTTATGTAGGCTTCTATTAACATAAGTCAAAATTATTAAGGGGAAAATGGAAGTCCTTATTGCTCTTTTGATGTACATGTGTAATTATAACTATTATTCTAGGGAGCACTCTGTGTGCAGAAGTTTATTTTTTGTTTTGGATGGGGTTTTTACTTTCAAAAAAGACTGCAATTCATATATTTTTAGTCTGCAGAAGTTATTACTTGTGCCAAAGTACTGAGTTCCATCTCTGAGCGCTATAAATAGAAGAGATTGCATCTTAACTGCATATAAGGTGAGAATATGAGACAGTCAGGCATGGTGAAAGTAATGGCCTGATGAATTCATAACCAGAGGGCTCAATTCTACAACCTTCTGCAGACTGTTCAATTTGCAACAACATCCTGATTGTTACCCCATTACTATGTAGAGATTCCATTCAGCTTCAGTGCATAGACCTTTATGCCCATTATCCAGTCATATGCATGAACTCTTGCTGCATAATGCAAATATATACGTAATATACTGCTATGATCCAGGTAACCAGACACTGAAGTAAAAATTAATTCCAAAATTCTTTCACAGATAAAGAAACAAACAGCATGCTGAAGTCATTAATTAAGTAGTTGATACTACTGACACATAGAGACAGCAGTTAATGAAGTTGTGCCAGTCTGTGCTAGTTAAGAACTGGGCCTACACTTTTATTTTAGTTCTTTATTTTCCAAATGCTCATACACAATGCCTATATTTTTTAAAGAAATCTGTCACTTTATGTCCTTTCAATTTTTAGGAATAACTTGCATAAAGCAAGTGAGTAGTGATGTCTCAAATGGAAAAATACCAAAATAATCACAAAAATTTTTGAACATTATAGATACAACAGTGGAATTTAAGAGGATAATTATTAATTATTTACATAGAAAACCTGAACAAAATGGTTAGTTACGGCATGCAAAAGAAATGAAGAAGATAACGTTTCCAGTGAATAGTAAGCAGTTATAAATATGGTATATAAACAGAGGCTATAGTTTAAAAATAGGTTTCACCAAAATAGCAAATTTTTGGGTTGCCATTTTTTTAGTTTTAAACCACACTTTTTTTCCTTTACAATTATTAAGAATGAATATGTACTGGCGATTTTTTTCCAGACTGATTAGTACAAGAATATGGAGAGAATTTCATCTCAAGTTGCTATCCTCATAGTTTGCTGTTTTTGGTTTGTTTTTTTTTTTTTTTAAAAAAAAGATCTTTTGTGAAAGAAGTTTCAGATTATTATATTCCTCCTGATTTCCATATACCAGTGTAATTCATTATTTAGCTTTCGTGTGTGGTGTTGCTATGGAATGTTACATATAGTCAGAGAAGTGAGACTGCTTTCAAATAGCGATCTGATTTGTTTCCAATGTTCAGGAATATTACATATGCATAAAGAATGGGTTCTACAAGGGTGCAAGTCTTATATAATAACAGTGAGTCCTGGGATGATTTTTTTTTTGGTGGTGCTTTAGCATCACTGATGATGACATCATGACTACCATTAGTCATTCTAGTTACCTATAGTGCAGGGACAGAACACAAAATTCAGTCTTTATTTGTGGTTTGCCTAAGAAGGGATGACTTCAGAAGACTCTTATGTGTTCCTATATCCTGACTCTTCTAGGATAAGATAAAGTGCTGCAAGATAATATATCAATATCTCTGATATATATACAGTATATAACTTAAGGCAGATTTTAAAAGCCAGAAGAGATCTTTGTAGTTACCTTGTCTGGTCCATATATAAAGCTATATGAACAATGTGACATAAGAAATTCCTACATTATGCCTACAATAGAGGTAGATATAATCTTTTAGATGAAGCTAAACATTATAAAATGCACCTTAAATTTTAAAATTCACTACAGATCTTTGTTTATATAGGTTAAGGTTTAACAGAATTTATGCTTATCAGTATAAATGGAAACTGTATGCACTTACAGAAAAAGTGATGAATGATGAATAACCTTTAAATTTTGCCTGCAAGTTTAAGATAATGCCATTACTAGAGGTATAGGTCTATAAGAGTAGCAATAGTGATAATAATTAGTTTGCACCTTGAAAAGATTACAGTCTGAAGTCTCACATGTCACAGGAAACAAACACATAATAAATAGACATGAAATGGAAGACTAGACAAGAAAAAGGATAACACAAATAAAATCATTGTTGGACTGGTGGTTCTTCATTTTTCCAGTCAGTTAAATTTAAGCAAACAATGAGTCTCTGAGTTGACTATCTAGTTATATGCTGGCATCTTACTTGAAAGCATCATAATAAGAATAAGCCTTGTTAAAATCCTCAAAAAACCCCAGATTCTGCAAAATAAAACAAACACATAAATAAATAAATAAATGCATTGCTTCCAGGCTTACAGTCCTGGATTGTTCCTTAAACATGCAGATTTGGGTTTAACAATCTTTTAATACTGTTAACAATAAGATTGGGGAAGTGTATAATGAATACATGCATGTTTAATGCTTTTAGTTGCTATATTGCTGATTTTAATAGAAACTGATTCCACTCTTTAACTGTCATTTAACTTAGTTTGGATCTAGTCCAACACATAAAGATTAGAAGAGTTTGCTGTGTTTTTCTCACTAACTTTGCAAATATTGTGTATTTTTGTAATTGTTAAGTGGAAAAGAAAATGTTGAAAGACTTGGCTTAAAACAGCATAATACCACCAGGGAAATTCATGGATACTAAAGAAGCTTCTTGATCCATATAATATAGTCAACAAATCTGAGACTCCCATGGTGGAGCTTAAGGTCCTCATTTTCAGATTTGTGCTTGTGATGCCTTCTGGACTAGTTACATGTGTTTCAAAAGTTCCTGAAATCATGAAGAACTTGGCACCATGGAAAAGGATCCTTCATAAAAGATTAGTGGTCACTTATTTGATTCCAAGCTGTAAATCTGATAATATCTGAGGGTTCCTGATCTCACATATATTTTCAATAGGGACTGAAGGAGCACTGCTTACAAGGCTCTCTTAATCTAATTCTGTGTTGTTTTTTTAAAATTCAGAAATGGATAAAGTGAAAATTATTTTAAAATTCTGAAACGTGAGACTTATACTCTGTTACAAACCTTTGAAATATTTTTTAATAAAAATAAGTCACCAGGAAACAGTATTTCTTCTTAAAGGATGATGCTGACCCTAATTCTTATATATTTTAATTCAAGACCATCCTCTTTTCTTTGTACATGCTCAAGCTTGTTGCATTGCACTGTTGTGCACATTTATAATTTAATGTTGATAAACATCTTTAGATGTTAATATTGTTATTTAAACACAGATATGCATTTCTGCTTGAAAATGTAATGATTACAAAAACCAGGGGGATCTAATTTAGATGAAAGGTCATAGTACAAGTCAGGCAGAATTATTTGTATAATCAAGTATAATTTTTTTTTTTTTTAATTGTTTGTTTACCCTCTGAACATTTGTGACAACATAGCAACCATGTACACATATCTGATTTAAGCACAGAAGTCTACTTGAGGATCTACCCTTTTCAACCTTGCTGGTAAGAAGCTTCTGTAGAGTATAAAAGAAGTGTTGTTGCGGGTTCAAAGTCGCACAGTCACTTGAACAAAACCAAGACAGTTAAGACATGTGGATACAGTTTATGAGAGAGGCTTCTCTCTTTCAGAGGTGTTTTCAAATTTGCTCTTCTGACAAAATCCAGTTCATTATGTATCCCAAAATATATCTAGGATGACACCAATATGTTCATGTGCAGAGAACTGTTCAGTGTTTCCCACTAAGTAATTCCAGAGGTGCTTGGCACAGGATGTTCTTTCTCAGAGTGCCTTTGCAACCAGTAAGGCAATCTCTTCAGTTCTGTCTGATTTAGTGCTAGAAAGTGTGTCCTTGGTTCTAGATCTGCATTTTTTACTCCAAGACAACCTGTCACAGTTGCAGTGTAATGAAACTTGAAAGGGATTTAAAATGTAGACCTTGCAGTCTCATTAGATATTGTCTCACACTCAGCATTCTCCATTTTCAAAGTAATTTCCTCTGAATCAAGGGCCCTCCCCAGAACATAGGATGGCTAAAGAGTTTGTCCTGAAGAACACTCACCTAGGGAGCATTTTGCAAATATCACAACTGATTTCTTTTGTATGAGCTGTATTTTAGTTGTCAATGTTTCTTTACACAAAAACAATAGGTTTCCATTTGGAAATTACTGGTTAGAGCTCCTTTGATTTGTTTCAATGCACCAACAAGAAAATCTGTACAAAATATCCTTTTGTTATGGTTTATTCTCAGTACTCCACATGTCTATAAACAAAAAAGTTGGCTTTATTTCTTTTTAATAATCTTTAGAGTTTTTTTTTTTTTAGTAAATAGATCAAACTTTTTATGGAAATGGCTTCTTTTTATCAAAAAGGAAATGTTTTCTGTATTATCTACAAGTACCTTATTTTGTGAAATGTAGTCTGTTCATAAACAGCTTTCTCTCTTACTAATGAAATAGATAAACACTTAAAATTTTAATGTAGTCTGAGAGCTGGTTTAAATTTGAACTAATGTCTGGGAAGGATAATGTTCTTGTACAGAAATTAGCATTATGAAACTAAGTTGTATGTTATTGTTCAACACTTTCTTATGTCTTAACATTTTCTTAAGTGTTAGAGAACACTAAATCCGCATTTGACAAGTAGGTAGGACACAGTGACTTTCTTTAGGAAAAGAAAAAAGGAGATTATTAATGATTAGACTAATAGCTTTAAATATAAATTGTTTATTAAAGTAATCTAAGTAGGAGAGATCTTTTGTTTCTAATCCACCACGTGTTAAGTCTCAGGGTAATTTACATTTTTCTAGGTGTTGAGAGAACGCAATACTTAAATGTGTATTACTAATTAAAAAAGACATTCACAATAGATCAGTCTGTGTAGAGACTGATATACAGGAAATAATGCTGTTGGGACAAAGTGATTGTATAACAGAGTCTTTTCAGTTTAAGAGTCTGAATTCTGTGAAAGACCTTAATCCCTCATGAATCCTAATCTTGTTACATCAGGTTAACTCATCATATAGTAGTTATATGAGAAGGAGAAGGGTGGAGAAGGGAGTCTGTTGAACAGTCCTTCATTCATTCTCATTAATTGTTTTACATAGAAATAATGGAATGACATTACACACATTTATGTTGTAACAATCTTGAAATTCACTGCTGGGACTACCTTTAAATGTTTTGTGCTGCTTATTTTTTCACAGTACTTCCCAATGGAATACTTTAACAGAAAATCCTACTTTAAAGTGTGTAGCCTGATGGGACAACATACTATTGCTCTATACTTCAGGATAGTTTGCATAGGGTTAAATTTTTTCATGTGTTTTTATCCACAATTTTAAATTACTTCACCTGGAGTTTGGGTCTTCTCAAAGGTAGGAAAATTATTCATACAGGAGTCTGCAATGCCTTCTGTAAAACTGAAAATAGAAGCTTGGCCATTACAGTACTAAGATTCTGAGTCCTTGACTTATCAGTAGATATTTTGACAGGAAGCACAGGGAAAGTGTCCTAGATAGCAAATGTGAGTGAACAATTACAAGTAAAGCACAGACTGAGAGCTTTGTAAATGCAAGTAAATTACAGATAGGACTTCTAACTTTGTTTCCTCCCCAGCTTCCATGACCCAAATATTATTTTAAATTATATTATTTTCAGTAGGATAATTTTAAATATAAAACATTAAATGTATTTCACTGGATTATATATATTCACCTAGAGATTAATATAACCAGTTTCTAATCCATTGGCTGTTTTGTGGGTATTTTCCTCTGCCAATCTATATCAACCATTGATATCAGCAAGCTGATGATCTTTGTCCACAACGAATTACACAGGTGAAGAAAAGTGTAAAAAGGATTTTGCAGGCTTATTGATGCGGGCTTCCCCATTAAACTGTTTTCAAATGAGTGAGTTGGGACAGCTGTCTTGACAGAAGATTTCAGATGTGTAGAGTGGCCTCGAACCAGATATACCTGGCTTCTGATTATTAATTTTATTTCATATAACATACAATTTCATAAGGTAGTTGGGAAGTATGTTTGAATGATTAATAAATTTGAAGAAGCTATGATTTGAAAATATATTGCATAGAAAGAAAATGACTACAGGTATCAAGATAAATATTTGATTTATTTCTTCCATTGAAGTATATATTTTAACACAGCTTTCTGGTTTTCAGAATAGTGCTGCTGACTTAAAATACCTGATGAGTATGTTCAACCATCAGCAAGTTTTATAGGTATAAATTACATGCATAAATTTGTGTGCCTGCTTTGGACTTCAGGATATTTAAGGTGGGTTTTTTTTTTTTTTTTTTTTTTTTTTTCTTTCCCATGGAGTAATTAAAATAAAAGAAAACTGTATTTCCTCATGGCCAAAGTGAGTAGCTAGCTATGAATCACTGCCAGTTTTCTGTTAGTAGAAATGGTTTGAGCTGGATATTTCTTTGTTACACCTTCTTTGTGAAAGAACAGTATTGCACCAGAGGTGCAATATTCCTTGAATAAAGCATGAACAAGCATCAAACAACTCCTGCCTAATGGCTACCCAGGGAGGTGGTTGAGGCCCCATCCCTGAAGATATTTAAGCTGAGGCTGGACAAGGCTCTGAGTAGCCTGGTCTAGTTGAGGGTGTCCCTGCTCACTGCAGGGGGGCTGGACTAGATGACCTTGAGAGGTTCCTTCCAGCCCTAGCCATTCGATGATTCTATGATTTCTATACATACTTTATCAGCAGATTTACCAAGGAACTCTGTCACTATTTCTTTTTTTTCAGTGTTGATGCTTCTCTTGGCTTGCTGGTTGCTTTCTGCTTCTCATACCCTCAGATATAATCACCCAAAATTGTACGTCCTACATTTATAATCAGTTTGAGGAGAAACCTGTAATGTTTCACTTTGGCTTGATTAAGCGTGTTGTGCAGGGTGCCAACCCTTCCAGTTCCCAGGAAAGTGTCCATAGTCTCCAGACAGCTTATGTACTCCATTGTTTCTTCCATGCAAAAGCAATATTTTCTACTAACTATGAAAAGTACTGATTGGATAGATATATTGGATATGCCAAATATATACCAGTAAATACTTACTAATCATGACATGTCTGCTAACTATGAAGTTTAAAATTATATGGAATCATAGAATCATTACGGTTAAAGAGACTTTCAAGATCAAACCATTAACCCAGCATTGCAAAATCACCACTAAAACATGTCCCTGAGTGTCACATATACCTGTCTTTTAAATACCTCCAGGGATGGTGACTCCACCATGTCCCTGGGCAGCCTGTTCCAGGGCTTTACAACACTTTGAATTAAGAAGTTTTTCCTAATATCCAACATAACCCTCCCTTGGCACAATGTGAGGCCATTTCCTCTTGTCCTATCACTTGTTACTTGGGAGAAAAGACTGATCCCCACCTTGCTACCACCACCTTTCAGGTAGTTATGGAGAGTGAGAAGGTCTACCCTAAGCCTCCTTTTCCCCAGAGTAAACAGACCTGTTTCCCTCTGCTGCTCCTCGTAAGATTTGTGCTCTAGGCCCTTCACCAGCTTCACTGCCCACTTTGGACACGATCCAGAACAGTAATGTCCTTCTTGGAGAGAGGGGCCTAAAACTGAGCCCAGTAATTCAAGGTGTGGTCCCACCAGTGCTGAATACAGTGTGCCTTATGGTTGTACTGAAGATGATCTTCTCCATAACCTTTCCTGGTACTGAGGTCAGACTGGCAGCCTGATTCCTAATTCTGGCCCTTCTTGTAGCTAAGCCTCAGTAACTTAGAATACATAAAGATAAAAATTTCATTTACCCATTACAGTTTTTTTCCTGCCAAAATATTTTTCTGTTTACACCAGGAAAACAAAAAACTTTCTATGTGTTCCTTCTCATTTGTTTTTACAGATATCCTGGTTTGAGCTAAACCAGAACTAATTCTGTTCAGAGATTTTACTTTTCAGCTAATCTTTTTTAAATAACTGCACTTTCTGAAGTTGATGGCATATTATTGCAGTCAGTGTCTGCTTCTAGTAGTGATAACACTTGACATTTATAGTTACTAACAAGGATTGGATACAAAAAGGCTCCTGCTTGTACTTACTCCTATAGAAACCAAGGTCACTGCTAAATCTTGTGTACCACATTGAGATATCATAAAGTAAAAGTTCACACTTGCAGAGAGGAGTGGACAGGACAGATGACCCTAAACTGACCAGTTGTCATGGTTTAGGGTCAGGATGGCCCCTTAGACCTATAAGAGATGCTCTCTGTTAATCCCCCTCCCTCCCCAAAGGAGAAGAGAAAGGCAATAAGGGAGAGAGACTTAGCCTGTAGAAAAAGAAACTAGAACAGCTTTAATAATAATAATAAAAATAAAATAGAGTATGTACAAATATATACAAAACCAGTATCGAACCC
>JAAGNO010021640.1:0-16300 GCA_033439905.1 Ceryle rudis
AGAATATTTGTCAGCTCCTGCTGTAGATACTTCTTTTTCTCTTGATACAGAGAACTGGTACTATAGAGAAGATCCTGACCCAAATGGATTTAAATGCCCAAAGACATTTAAAAATATAAAATCACTACGACTAAAATGAAAATAAAGAATATTTGTGAAGGCTAAAAATTAAGAAAGCCAAAGACAAATAGTCAGTTCTGCTGCTTGGCATCTGTGTCTCATGCACTCCATAGCATGCTGGTTGGACACATCTTATTGGCTATTAAAAACATATAGCATCTCAGAAGATTTCTATTGTGATTTGATTTTTTTTTTTTTTTTCTGTTTTTCTGTTAGATACTTTCAGGGGTGGGAAGACAGAGAAATTACATTATCCAGAACAAGTAACTTGATTCAAATGCAGTGTGGTAACCAGCCTTGTTCCCCAGAGAAGAAATGATAAGCAATAAACTTCTCTCACCTTGCTACTTTTTTTGGTCAGAATTTTCTTAGCCACACTTAAACACTTCATGGAAGAAAACCAATATCTTACTGTAAGCTCTACATGCACACACTTTGCAAGTTGTTAACAACTTAATGTTTTTGCTCTTGTTTTGCACACATTAACCATTTCCCCAGGTCCAGTAAAATCACACAATGCATATTACAATCTTTCATTTTAAACCTATAAAATAAAGAATGTCTTTACTTAGTGAAAAGGAGACACAGCTAATAACCCAAGAAATACAAGGAAAAGACTATGTGATAGCTTTCCTGCTTCAGCATACCTTGGTAGTTCTGATGTTTGCCATTTCCAGGACTGTTGTAATCACCTAGAAATAAAGAACAACATTTGCAATTCTTTGTTCATCATTACAGTATATTGTATATTTTCCACAAAATTGAAAATAAAACACAAAACCACATTAAAACTGAGAGTCAACTACAACTTTTGGAATAAAGATGGGCTGACAGCTCAGATGTCATTGGCAAAGCTCATTTCATCTCCATTTGCAATTGCTCCTGCAGGGCACTTTCACAGAAAGGAACTGTTACATGGTGGTAGGAGTGAGGGTTCCCTGAGATGTGAGCATGCTAGTTTTGGTCCGTGAAAAAGTCAACAGAATGAAACCTTCATCAGCTTTGATTGACAGATAGGATCTGAATTCACTGGCTTCAGCTACAGAAGATACGAGAGCACCAAATTTTATTTTGTTGTAAAAAATATGTTGTTCTGTAATGTATAGTTTAATCACATATATACATATTTTGTCTCTGAAACCTCTTTTAAAACCCAATTTTTATCCCCAAAGCACTTTAGATTGCCTAACAAAGGCTTACTAGCATATTTCTAAAAGTATTAGTAAAATTATGTCACTATTGTGAGTGAAAAAGCTTTTTTGTACTTACTTATTGTAAGTACAAAAACTTTCCACCTGAGGCTCGTTATTCGTGTACTCCAGCTGATAATGAATCGGTTATTTTTAATGAAATCATATAATGTCATACTTTATAACCGACAATTTGCAGGGAAGGTAAACATTTCCTTCTAAAGATTTCTTTCCACTCTTCTCTTTGAACCACTAAAGATTGGAACACTAGGAATAAATTGTTTCACATTTGGGTAGTACCCAGAATGGTACTGGATCAGGTCAGTGGACAGTCTGGATCTGCTGATGTTTTTATTTTATCTTTCTGTAAATGTCCTTGGAAACCAAAATAAAAATGATAAATCTCTTAGAAGAATCTAATTGAGACTAATATAATGCAGCAAAGCCTTCTATTAGCCGAACAGGCTGTTGAAGCCACTGAGAGAACTTAAGCACTGAGACCTACAGACATGTTTAGCTGAAGCAGGGCTTTAAGCAGAAGAGTTTGGTGCAGAAAATACCCTGGATTCTACTCCCATCTTTTCTGCGTGCTCTCTCTTGCAATCTTGTCAGATCTAGCAATGGATTTGAGAAATCAAAATCAGATTTAGTCATGCTTGGGGTATTTTAAATCCCTATCTGTGATGCCACCCTTCATCTACATAATAGCCCTTTCATAAATTAGTCTCACAGCCCTTGGGCCTTAGAGTCCACACGCACTATCTGATTTGTGACTGCTCCCAACAGACCAGGAGAGAACTACACAATCACCACAAGACCTAGAAACTTGGAGAGTGACATGAAAGTCCTGCTCAGTAAATGTTCTTCAATCATACCCAACTGAAGCTGACTGAATGGTGGCATAGTATTTTTATCACACTTATTTATCCAGCCTACTGCCTAAAGCACATGTCTGAAGTGGAAAAAACAAGTTCAGAATCTTCTTCAGCCACAGTAAGTTCAAGTCCACAAATCTCCCTTCCCAGACAACAGTCCAAATGACCAGGATGCAGGATATGAAGCCAATGTAAGTAAACAAGCAAGATTTACTGGGCAGCAGAATAGTATGAAAATGGCATGATTCTGCAGAGCTTAGTGGCTTTCAGGCCTTCTACTGGGAAAAAAAAAAAGGCAAAAAAAGCCACGAACAAAAAACACAAACAAAACCAAACAAAACAAACAAAACAAACCCAACCAAAAATAAAATAAAAAACCAACCAAACAAACAAAACAACCAGCATTGGCCTTGTTCTTCTCCAACTACAATCTCCAAACACATTTGGAGAGGAGGGAATGAAATCAACATAAGCACAGTATTCACTTTAAGGCCCACAATACAGTATTCTCATGATACTGGCATGTTTCTTTGTAAATACTATACCTTTATCACCAAAGCAATCCTACATGGCTTCTCCATCACAGAAATCTCTAGCTGGCTAACCAGTCAGCTTACTTCCATCTTCCATCTGAGATATGCATGTCACATTCTCAAACTCGGCTCTGCCTAATGTCATGCCAGTAGATATACAAAACCCATACACAGGGAATCAATTATACTATAAAAGGGAATAACAGTTTAAGGATTCCAGGGGAGCAATGGCAGTAGTAATATTAATGAGGGCTGCAAGTGCCTTTCTTTTTCTAGTAAAGCACACAGACTATCTGCCAACTCTAAAGATATTATGTTCTGACTTCACAACACAGAACAGTACAGAAATGAAGAAAAAAAACAGTGATGTCTTTGCTGAGGATCACAAGAGGAGAGCTTCATGGAAGGAAGGAATTTTATAGATTGATTTAATGGTGATAAAAAAAAAAGCACGCTGGGCATACCAGGTAGGAACCAGAATTAAGGGAGATGGAAGTTATATCCTCCCCATATGTGTGCGTCTAAGCCTAACTGCTGCTGAGTAGAGTCAAGGGCAAAATGTTATGGAAGAATAAGGGTACTCAAGAACACACAAATGATAAAAGCTTGGAGAGTTAGGATAAGAAAATTACTGTGGTTTAATTAAACACTTCTGAAGGCCATATTTTTATCCATTACACTGTCAATGAAACCCCAGGTGCAAATAATTTTAGGGACAGAATGAGTCACAAAGTATGTGGGAAATGGCAGGGTCTAGCATGAGCATTACTGCACAGGGAGCATCGCTGAGAGGCAGGAGGCAGCAGACCGATTTCAGACTGTGCTGCTGGCTTGTTTCTTAACTGAGTGAATCACAAAGATTCAAATACTCAAAAGCAGCATCTAATTCCAGGTGCTTTGCCTTGGACATGGAGTCTGTCTTTTCAAAAGTGCTGGGCACCTGCAGCTCTCTTTGCAGTCAGATGGGATATTCTCTGGATGAAGTCATAAATATCTGAAGCCAAGTTCTGAATAACTAAGAGTGAGGTTTCACATTATAGCAAAACTGATCACCCAGCTAACTGCTGGTAAAAGAGTTACCCTGCTCCCACCTGATTCTCCCACAAGATACTTTTGGTTTTCTTGGAATAAGTCTGACCTCACAGAGCCAGCAGCTAAACTGGCAGAAATACTCACTTGTGGGGGCTTATATATCTCTGGATTAGCTCCTTCAGTCATCCTCCTTTGTGGCCTCACAAGCACCAGAGGGATGCAGGGGAGCATAGAGGCAGTAAGGAAGAGTAAAGATTCCTTCTGAAGCAGGCACATTTCAAGGCTAATTTTGAACCCATATGTCTTATCCTTACCATTCATTTGTTTCAGTCTCATCATTTCTAAAACAGAGATCAGAACAAGTTATTGCAAGGCTACAGTAAAGGGAAAGAGAATGAGAAAATACGAAGACTGTGAACAACTCCACATAACTACAAATCTTAACTAAAATGTTCCTATCCTCACATTTCTTCCATAATTCTGCCCACTGTATTGCTTTCTTGTCACAAAATCATGAAGTCATAGAAAAAATTAGGTTGGAAAAGACCTTTAAGATCATCGAGTCATTCTCACCTCTCTTTATGAATGCTGTTGAACACATGTATTTGTTTCAAATTTAATTGAAATATGACCACTGTATAGTACTTTTAATCAGGCCTGTATGTTGAAACCAGGCCTATCTCTTTTAGTTTCACTCCAGCTGTGCTGCTGCTTCTTGTACCCTGAAAGAGCACTCAATCGATGCCTCTTATCAGAGCCTGACAGGAGGTGCTGCTTCCAGTTCATCAGGCTGGGAGGAAAAGGCTTGCAGCAGGATAGCTGCTGGTCTGCCAATGCCGCTCCACAATAGTCAGCCTCTGAGAGGGATTACTACTTTAAATATTCAGTTACTGAAATCCTGGCTCTACTGAAGAAGGCAGTGGGATCCTTGCCACTTGCATGTAGTGAAGCCAAGATTTTGGTATGTATGCGATTGCAGCACATTGAGGCTCAGGATTTTCAAGCTCAACCCATAGAAGGTTATTCCTCAGTCCTGAGTTAACTCAGGAGTTGTTGTAGTTACAGGCCACCCAGTATTTCACCATGACAGCCCCCACAGAGATAGATGTCAGTTAGCATGGCTGTGAGAAAAGAAGAGTAGATGATAAACATGAAATCATATTTAGAGATAACAGGTGCTGAAAAGTATGGTGGATTTTTTTTTTCCCCATACATTTCAGACTGAAAGACTACCTGGAAAAGAGGACAAGAAAAACCAAGCTACATTTGTCAGCAACTAATTATAAAAAATCCACATGAACTTAGCTTTTACTTTCCACATGAGGAGGTAGGCTCATTATGCAACTCAGAGATAACAGCAATAGCAATAACCAGTTCAGTTATATTAATTTTGCTTCTTAATGCAACTATTTTATAGGCAGATTTACTGACTCAAACACAAACTACAACCAATAATGAAAAGCCATTGGTATGTGGTTATACTCCCATAGCCTTCCTATGACCTGACAATAAGAACAAAATATGGTCCCTACTCCCAAACATGTACCACTTTCACCAAATTCATGTTTTTTTATATAACCAATGATACATGGCTATTATTAAAGATTAATATCTAAATATTATTCTGAAGATTGATAATATGGTGTACAATGATAGAGCATCATTAGGAACATCTAGCTGTAATCACCCCAATTATTCATGTACCGAGTACAGCGCATTCAGTAAGAATGACCTTTTTCATCTGAGAGTGGCCTGCATCAGTCACAAGTACCTAGAATTACTCCTTGTCTAAAAGAAAGCTGAGAGTTTAAATGAATAAAGTAGTAGGACTGTGGGCACAGGAGAACCAGATTTCTATAGGCAAGGAAGCCACAAAAAATCGGGGCACCTTGTGCTATGAAACATTGGACTATAAATAGAAGTGCAGTACATTATAAAATAAACATGGAGAAAAAAAATTAAAAAACCTTAACAGGTTGTTTTCTTTGTGTGCTTACTGGTGGGTTCACAATTATATTTTTGTGCATGGAAAATACTGTATCAACAGTATAAGCAATCTCAGCAAGGTTTTTTTAGTGCTTCCTGTTCAATATGACTTTTAAAAAAAGCTATAGGAAAAAGGCATAATACTTCACTTAAAGATAGGCAAAAAAATCCTTGTAACACTTCTGTTAGCAACTGGTCTGGAACACTTCATCAATGAAACAGAAACTACTTAATATCTGGAATATACAAACAGTCTGTAGAAAGTGGTATCACTCCTTTGGCTAAATTTTGAACAACTAATTTTATAATTCCTTAGCCATTTATCCAGCACTTGGAAATGTCATTCTGTGGACAAAGTAGACTATGGTCCACATTAGCTGCACTAAGCAAACAGCTATTCAAAATAAATATTAACAGAACTTCATTTAATGCAGGAGACAATGTCCATTTGCATTGCTTTATTTTCTTTAAAATGCTGAAGAGTTACACTTGTGAACACGGGAATACATTTATATGCATTAATATACCCAAGCTTAAACCAGACCAGGTCCCAGAATGAAAGTCCACAGCACCAATCCATCCAGTACCCAAGGAAATTAATAGAAGTCCTTCTACTCACTTCTAAGCACACTGAAACGTGTGGTTAGTTACCATTGCATGATTTTAAAACTGCATGTAGATGGTCAGTTTCTTCCTATAAATATATATGCTCATCTTTTAATCAAAATTTAACATTACATTCTCTTTACAAATCTTTACTCATGCTGAACAGAGAATAGGTATTACATTTTTTAAAGTAAACATTTTGCATGTCCAAAAATTGCTAAAATAGAATTATTTTTTTTTGCACCTCTTAACTTTTTGCTTCCATGTTAGGTAAGAGGACTGCAATCAAGTTTAAGAGATACAACAGTGAGCTAGTTTTAGTCCATGGTAGGACAACAGAAAAAAAGGCAATCTCTTTTTTTCTTATAAATACATAAATACATGGCACAACAGAAGAAAAATTGATCACCAAAGGCAAGACTACCCCATGCAATCCAACTGTATACATCCCCAGGGGATGTCCACAGCATTTCAGATATTTATGCATGCAAACACCAAACACAGTGAAAATGAAGACTGTTATTTGCAAAGCCTAAATGAAAGATATGATTTTTTTTATATGAGAATTATATACACTGGAAACAAGAATTACTTATAGCAACATCTCCCTGGGCAACCTCAAGGATATTCAGAGGTAAACTGCTAGTTTCTGAAAAGAAGACAAATTAAGCACCTGCAGAAGTGCTTAAAAAGGATTACATTGTGTACAAAAGTACTTCTTTCATGTGGGGCATAGCAGCTCCTATGCACAGGCTCTGGACCTCTATCTCTCCTTGGTTTTGGACAAGAAACTGAGTGCCTTCTAGGTACAAGATATGAGACACTTTGAGAGATTCTCAAAAACATTGCCAGTTTATCTATTAATCTGTGTATTTTGACTTCTACAGTGCTTACAGCTAGTTTGCATCTAGGGGTCATTCCGAACTCTTGCAACTTTATTCTGTAGGTCACAACGGCACATGTACTCCCCATGGTGCAGGGTGGCCTATAAGGGGACTGAATAACAGGAGTAGAACTCAGGGAGGAGTTGTACTGCTAGAGAAAGAATAATAAAAAAAGCCATTTGACAGGCACCCAGATGTTCCTTTAGCTGGTAAAGGTGTTACCATGTGCTTTGCTTCATAGATATGCATGAGAGCACAAAATCCTACCTCCTCATCATATGACTCCAAGAAGATTCTGTTGCCAGGATGTTGCAGCGTTCTCTACCTAATTTTATTGTTATGTGGGACAGCACTGACTATTCTCCTTTATGTGATGTGCAATAACTCAAATTCATATAGAAGTCCATATGTACATTGTTGCCATTAATAAAACTAAGAGTTTATGCTTATACAATAACTTTTTATTTCCTTATTGGTACTTTATTTTTCTAGACAAACATGTTAACCAACAAGGTATGCATGTTAAAAATTGATTCCCTACTTTCCACTATGATCTTCATACAGATGCTTTTAATTTCCAGATGTAATGAAAAGATCCTCTTGAGTACTTACAAAGGCTCTCTTGGATGTTACTTTCTGGTTTATAAATTTCTTTTAAAGCTGTTTAGGCAATACCAAGTAGTTCATGATACAATCCAGTAAGCACAGTGTCACTCTGGAAAGTGTCAGGAAAGAAGATATAAAAATCTATACTGAAACACAAAACATAGAAACATAAAATTGTGTTTATTTCTGAAGGCAAGGAGAGATTATTTTTTATTAAATGTTTATGTAGTGTGAAAAGCAAGCCTAGTCTAGTTATGAGACCTATAAAATGTACATTCATTTTATATTGTAGGAAAAATGTATTCTGAACACCGTTCTCTTTGCCGAGGGCTGCTATACTAGATTTTTAAGGTGTCCAGTTTGAAGAGTATGTGTTCCTGAAGTACCCACATGTATTTCTGGATTAATGAGAGGGAGTCACAAAATTTTGGGTGGGAGAGCTGTTATGGTACAGCATGAGAAGAGGGAGGAGAGGAGCAGCACATACATTTATGATTTACTGGACCATATGTAAATGTTATGGATGATATACTCATATAAAGTTCCTTTAGCATTACTGCAGAAACAACTAGGCATTTCCACGGTTACAGATCAACTTATGCCAAACAATGTCTGAGTTGGGTCAGGCAAATTTAACACTTAAATCAGCACTTCTTTCTAGCAGATGTATGGAGGCAGTAGGGCTCAGTTGTAGCAGGTGGACAAGATAAATCCTTCCACCAATACTTCTTAGAAATGCCAGTTAGAAGCAGAGAAGATGCATGTGTAAAACCATCCAGGAATGGGATATGAGTCAAGATGGGGATGGGATGGGATGGGATGGGATGGGATGGGATGGGATGGGAGAGAATTAGGGACAGAACAGTTCTCTATTTATGGAAGGGGTCCATCCTTAGGTGGAGGGATACACTGCCAGCATCTTAAGAGAGAAGTCCATGCAGACAAAATGCTTAACACTGTGCACAGTGTAAATGAACAAATGGAGGAGATCTCTCAGGGCACAGCTATTTCTCAGCATAGCACCAAAATGTAAGGGATTCTTGCTCAGCCTACATGCTGCATAGAAAAAGAAAAAGGTGTTGTGGGCTCCTTCTTGAGCAGATGCTTCTTACCCTCAACAATGTTTCTGGCAGCACTATTCATTTGTTTGGAAGAGTTGAAAAGACAAGTGGTAGATATTGTCATACCTAGCAGAGCCAATTTAAATGGAAGCTTCTAGAAGCTTTTGACTCTGATTTACATTAAAGGTTTGGTGGGTGACACTACAACGTAAGTCTATGCTAAAGATTGGCAACTCTTTGAGTCAGATCTTGTTGATGTGCCCTACAGTTTAGAGATGGCCCATAAGCCACCATTTGAAAGTCCTGTTTTACAGTAAAGTTGCTCTGTATTATTCTTGCTATCTAAGAGAATCATAGCCTATCTCATCCCCAAAAGGATCTGGATACAGAAAACCTGTGATGTTACTCTGTTGTAAGGCAGATGAATTCAACAACCGGATTACTGGTGGTGTAGTTTGACATTATGGCCAAAAAATTTCAACAGCCAGCTGCTACCAACACTAGCACTTCTTTCCCCCCACCACTCTTTCTTCATGCCCTGGCATGTGGAAAGGTGTGTTTCAGAGGAACTTCTCTGGCTCAAGGAAAGAGTAGTGTTATGTGCATGGGGGAGTGCTAGCACATAGGTGCAGCTCCTTCGCCTGGACTGGCATCTGCCTACATAACAGCAAAATGGGCCAAAGAGCTAACCTGGCATAAAATTTAGCAGCTCGTTTGACAGCTATTTGTCGAAGAATTGAGAAGCTGTGACAGCTCCAAATTTCTTTGCATCTAAGGTGAAAGTCACCTTTGTTGCTTTTAATTCACTGTGGAAGCAGATAATGTAAACAAGAAAACTTGTTTACACAATAGGAGTGTCCACAATCAGACTTATTCTGTAATGCTTATCCCACTTTATTTTACACTAACATTCACTGAGAATGAGTTCCAAGTGTACAGCTAGTTTGTTGGTAAAAATCTGGTGGCAATCTAATCTAGGAAAAGAGATCTTTTAGCTTGCACTAAGGATTTTACAAATAAAAATACACTGGAAGTAGTGGTACATGGTCTTTCATATGGAAGAATGAACAGATAATAAAAAGATGAAAAATAAAACTCAGCATACTTTCTTAAAATTGAGGTAAATCAAAACTCTCCCAAACCATACTCCTCTCAATTCCTGCCTGGAAAGTTTATGTGTTCTGAACTCATACAATTGTTTATTTTGTAAAATATTTATTAAAAAAAAAAAAAAAGGAAATTCTAGGTTCTAACTGTATCTCTTAGGGAAGGAGGAACAGGTCTAAGTAATGTGATAACACAATCAAGTCCACAAAGAAGCCTGCATTGTCCACAGTCTCTGCACACATCTGTAGTATTGGACCAAAGTACAGGGCAAACACTTGGCTTTTACCATTGCATTATGTGTTCTAGAAAAAGTAAATCTCAGGCAAATAATAGAAAATGCCAGTCTCCCTGAGGTCAACAGGTTACATTTTCACACTGACTCCTATTCTATTTTGTTTAGGATTGTCCTCTTTAAATAGCTACACACTGAGTTTAATTAGCTGTATGTAATAAGCAAAATGTCATAGTGTTAAATATATATCCTCTGTGAAGATGTAGTTATGTCTGAAGAGAAAAATCTTCTTCTAGTCTTCAGAATTACAGCTGCTAACCAATACTCGGCCAAAAGAACTACATATTCCTTATTTTCTTCTTTACATGTCTTGGACGTTATCACTATATTTGTGTTAGATAGCTGTGGCCCAAAAGCAGAGCCTCAGACTTGATGCTTTCCTAACTATTTGGGAGTTCAGGAATAACAGAGTACTCTCCATGAAAGGCCCTAGGCTCTGGAATCTGATTCTCTCTTTTGTCTATTAGTTCCTGGATTTAGAAGCATTCCAGGCATGCTACTGCCTCTTATCTTGCAAACATTCAAAGAGGATGAGGCTTGAGAGATGGAAGGGCTTGAAATATGAAGAACAATGTAGATGGGGTTTCATAACATTGGCCCCTAGAGTGTCTTTATTTTTTGTGGGAGAATATGTAAATAGGAGCATTCACAGTTGGAAATTCTGATGAAGTATGTACTAAAACCTTGCAGGCTTTCAGCACGCTAAGAAGGTACTTAGAGCTGTGGGTCATTATACATGTCTTTTGCTTGTTCCGCAACAAAAACAGTATGAAGAAACCATGCAGTACAATTGAGTCCCAAATAACCACACTTACTAAATAATACACAAACATGCAAGATATAGCTAGAGGCATGCTGCTGCTCTGACTGGTTTCTGGCAGCTTCTATAAACACAGAGGGTGCAATTAAAAGGTTCACAAGTGATTTAAAGGAACACTAACATATCCTTATACACTAAGAAATCAAGCTGGTGCTGCAGAAATCAAATCAATAAATAAAAAGAAATGTAGACTAAAAAAAGAAAGCATTCCACTATGTTGTCCATTATTTTTTTTTTTATTGGAAAAAGTAAAATGCAATAGTTGAAGGAATTTTGGTCAATAAGAATAACATTCTTAAACACCAAAAATCATAAGTGAGAAAGATTTGTACAATAGCACTAAAATAATAATGAAATGGTCTGAATACTGAAGCAGTCTGAGCTATACATAGTTTCAGCAGCCTGTGAGATTATTTAGTACATTGTATTTATGCTATAATTGTTAACCAATTAATAAATAATTATATGCAAATCTCCCTCCAAACCAAAATCAAAAAACCCAAGCCCTTTAACGTAAGTGCAAGAATACTAACTACAAAGACAGACATATCCACATTGTATCACTCAGATGAAATACAAGGACATGAAAGCAGGCATAAATAGAGATACAATTAGGCCCATCTTAAAGAAGCTTTGGTGTAACTGAGAATTGCATTTATAGAATTAATCTACCTCTTATTTTACCATTTACTGCACAGACATTAAATCTAATTCCTCTGGTGTGCACACAGCATAATCCCAAGTACCTTTAAAGATAACAGTGACATTACTGTTAGGTTTTCCCTTATATTTCATGACTGTACAATACATATCCCCAAATACAGTACAACAGGACACTGTTCTGTATGTGTATATATATGTATGTAAGTGTACAATGATATATATATACAAATATTTATATGCCTGTGTTTATGTATCTTCATGGTTCATTACAGACAACAGTGCAGCTCAGTTTTGACTGCATCGTATTACATCTTGGTATCCAATGTTCTGGGATTATCCAAAATGACGCCCTATCAGAGTGTAAAACTGAAAATCACAGAAGAAACTCTCTGAAAATATGTTTTAAATTTCCTACCTTGTGTGTTATTAATAGTAGAGCTTTAACAATACATAAGCACACACCATCATATAGCATTCTCACTATAGACTTCCCCATGTAGCAGGGAAGTGGGGTCATGGGAACACGCCTGGATAAGTTACAGTTAAAGAAGTTTCTGTATTAAACACCAAATATATGAGAAGTGCAACCGAGATCAAAGTGCAATCTGCCTTTGAGAAAACATTTTGAAGGTGGTGAACAAAGTGATGCATTCTAATGCAGACGGTTAATGTCAGAATCTCATGTTCTTCCATACTTACTGACCACATTAGTGAACTGGCCAACTTTTCAAAGAACTGAAGGACAGATAGTAACTATTTTTAAGTAAGCATCAAACTTTTACCATCTCATGAAGACACTACATTATTACATTTTCATTTACTATATTGTGTTCAGTAAATTTTTTGATGCATTCTTAACTTAGGGTTGCTAAACACAGCATGAGAGACAAACTTGCGGCACAATGAGTTGCATAGGGTTTATTTATTTATAATGGAGATTCTTTGAGGGGAACTTTTTCACAGCCTGGAATTGGCAGAAAGTCATGGTCTTGTTAAAAGTTGTTTCCAGGGAACTAACTGGAAGTAGGAGTGAAGATTCCTGAGAAAACAGTTGTTTGTGGCTTATCAGCACCTCTCATGAAGGATGTATAGAGTGTAAATGCAAACATGGTACCTTGGAGGATATCCAAATATCACATTACTGCTTTCTCTCCAACGGGCAAATAGACAGTAAGGCCCCAACTTCTACCACATGGCAGCAAAGTGAAGATATTTAACTTACACAATTAAGTTGGGGTTTTTTTTCCAGATGTGATTTATGGGATTATTAAATTAATTATTAAAACAGTTTCTAACATTGTGGCAGCCCAATCCTCAGTTGTACTAAAGCTGTTTTATACTTCTCTGGCACTACCAGAGTGTTAATGAGAGCAAATAATATCTGAGAATATCTCCTCCCCGGTCAGCCACTGTCAGCATTAAGGGGTCTAATTTGAATCCTTGATACAGGGGATTGGACACAACTATTCTGTGCTTTTTGCGGAAAGTGAAGTGCAAGGAAGAGTCCTCCTACATATTTTACCTGTCTTGGCTATGTGCATCTGTTTTAATTTAGTAGCTCCCTGAGGCAAAGGCGTTTTGTAAAGCACTTGCCCAACATGCAAATTCAACACAGGCAATCATCTCTAAACAAATCAAACAGCCTTCTCCTCTGCCTTCAATTTTTATTATTTTTTTCTGTAGATTTTCCTGTGGTGTAAAATCAAGCACCAGCTTCCAAAAGCCAAATGATTCAGTACCTTCTTCTCCTAGACTGATGTAAGCAATGTTTTTTTGGATAAAAAACCTTGCATCGTGCTTCTCTCACTGTCATTTCTATGACTTTGATTCTCCTCCCAGTCAAGTCAACACAAAATTCAATACCAATATCAGCAGAGAAGAACTAGTCCAGGAGTCACAAATATCCCTCATCTAACAAAGAAGTCTGAGGGCTGTTCTTTCCACTACTGGAGTGGGCAATGTAATTAGTGGGGCAGTTTGTAAGAACCACCAGAACCCACACATCTTTCTGTTTTCCATTCCAAAATGAAGAAAGCAAAATTTCCAGTTAAAAAGTTTGAGCAGTTACATAAACACAACAAGCACATAGTAGTTAAACTTCGGAGCTGAGTATAAACATACTTGCTTGGTTCAGAATGTTTTAAGAATTAAAAAGAGAGACCTCACCTCTCCCTGACTTGAAAAGGACTGTGACTAATGTGAAAAATGTTTTTGAATCAGAGTAGGGAAAAGTGTGCCCTCTGTTGTTTTGGGTTTTTGGTTTGTTTTTGTTTTGGTTTTTTTAAATACTTTCTTGGTATCTTTGATGAAGTGAAAGTTTTCCTCAGAGAAAACACAGTGCCTCCTGTAATGTATGCCTGATGGGAGCAGGGAGGAAAAGAGTTCCCTTTTCAGAAGTGCAGTGGAGGAAAAAGCATAACATTTAAGAAGAGAAAGGAAGCAAAACTTTGAATGGAAGAAATAGTCCTAGTTATGCAGGTGTTTCTTTGTTAATCACAATTTACTGGCAAGTCTAAGAATCAAGAACATTGTGTTGTATTAGGCTGAAGGAGACTTGAAATGTAAGTGATGGTAGGTAATTCAATATTCACATGATATAAAGGTTAAGCTGAATCACAGCCTTCAATCACATTATGAAACACTTCCATTCAGAAAGGACAGCAAAGCCATTGGTTTTCTCCAGCAAATGTTATATAAAGTGTAAGATAACAGACCAAACAACTTGGGGAGATGTGATAGATAGCACGAACACTTACCTCATCATCCAAGCTAAGTGAAAGATACTATAGTTGGGAAAGAAAAGGAAACAGACTCGTAAAACAGCCTGTTCCTTAATAATTTGGAGGATCATTATGCAATGTAAAAGACTATCCAGTAAGACTGTTTCAAAAGCAAATAGTGATAAAATTACATTTTCTAATTGGAATTAAAAACTAAGTATAGGGGGCAAAAATTTTCTTCAGGTGCCACCATCAACTAGCATCACTGGCACCAGACGCACTGGTTTAAATTCAATAGAATATTCACTATATATGTAATATAAGAAATACCCTGTGATTCTACCTCCTCTTTGATCCTTTCTATAAGATTTCTTTGAACCAGATTCTTCATAGAATCATTCTTTCCTTGAAAAAGGGTCCTTTTGAGATATGTAAACCTGACCTATCCTTTTATAAGTAAGTGCACACACATATTTAACCATACATAAGACTCTTCTCCAGATGTAGATCAGAAATATTTACCGAACTTTTCAACTGTTCCTGGAACAATTATTTTGTTAGAAGAGAATTTAAACAAAATTCCTAGTTATCTTTAACTCTGCTGGCTATAAGCTCATCCTTCTGTACTTCTCTTATCACATTTCTGCAATTCCTTCTGCCTTCAGAAAATAAATTAATGTTTAGTTTTCCCTTTCGTAATATCTATTATTTCTGAAATAGCTACTTTAATTTTCTCTCTAAATGGGATTTTTAGACCATCATCTACTTTGAATTAAAAATTCTTTAAAAGTTTCCAATAATAATTGACACTTTTTCTGTCCTTTTTATTAAATTATTTAGCTTTTCATTATTTACAGTATTTTTACTGAAAGAGGAAGATAGGAAGCACAAATTAGGAAAGGTACATATCACCCAAAACAGTTTTTGATAAAAAGACTCCTTTATTTAAACAAAAGAAATACCATAAGCAAAAGAATTTGCTTTAAAAATAGGGTTTATTGAAGGTAAAGAATTGGTAGATGGCAATATTTATTGTTGAAAAATAAAGTGAAAATTTTCCCAGGAAAACTGATTAATCTTGAGATACTGTTTTGTTTATTCTTTATTAATAAGGCTGGCATAAAATGTCATGTGTCAATAACACAGTTGGATACCTCGAGTGTCGTGTCCATTTCTAGTCTCCCTCATACAAGAGAGACAAGGAGACTAGAGAAAGTCCAGCATATGTCAAGATGGTTAAGGGCTTGGAGAATCATATAAAGAAAAGGTCAAAGAGCTGGGACTGTTCAGCCCAGAGAGGAGAAGGGTCAAAGGGAACTTATATATCTGTAAAAGTGCCTGACTGGGGGGGTAGGAACAACGACACTGTGTGTGAGGGGGTGGAGAAGAGGGAGTGCAAAGAAGATGCAACCAGATTCTTCCTGTTGATGCTCAAAGAAAGGATCAGAGCCAATGACCATAAACCAGGAAATTCCATTTCAATATAAGAAAACATTTTCTTACTATGAGGGTAGCTGAACATTGGAACAGGTTGCTCAGAGAGGTTGTGGAGTATCCACCCTTGGAGATACTCAAAACCTTACTGGACATGGTCTTGAGCATCTTGCTTTAAGTGACCCTTGCTCAAGTTGGACTACATGATCTTGGGATCCCTCCCAACCTTAACTACTGCACGATTCTATGAAACTAGAGGACAATGTTGGCATTAAAAAAAAAAGGGGGGGGGGGGGGGGTTATAAATGGTAAAAAATTAAGTTTAGTGAAGAAGTTTAAATGTTAGATAGGTACGAGGTTACGAAATGTGG
>JAAGNO010021643.1:7723-27527 GCA_033439905.1 Ceryle rudis
TATTTATATTATTTATACCTGGCAAACTAGACAGATTGTATGTACCTAGTTTTCATCCCACTTCTCTACAAGAGTTAGTATCAAAGCACAACTGTTCTGAAACAAATAATGCTAGAATCTGCTATGTGACTCCAAATGGCTGACAGAAAACCTTTACTGAAAGCATTTTTTCAAATGTTCTATGAAATGCAGCATTGAAGTCCATCTATGTAAAAGATATCAAACCACAGCAGCATTAAGTTATAGAAGTCAAAGGTTTCCATGGGAAGCAGAAAGAGTAAACTGGATGATAGCCTTTGGGAAGGTATCCATAAGATATTCAAACCAATGTTTGGAAAATAGAAACTTTTGAAAGCAATCCATCAAGAACATTCAGAATTAGTAGTGCAGGTGTAGATGCTGAAGTCAGCTACTCATCTCAGGTACACTGCCAAATCACTATGTGCAATTGTTTAATATTTATTTATATTGTTTATTTAGTAGTTTTACACCTTTCTGTTTTAATTGTATCTTTCACAGCACAGAGAGGCTTTATCAGGTTTAAATGTGTTCAACCAAGAACCCTAGAAAGAATTACCCTGTGCAATTCCCAAGGAGCTCATCTTGTAGACACAGCTGTGCTGTCCTCTAAATTGGGCTCCTAGGCAGCCATGCCAGAAGCTGATGAATGTTTGAAAGCATGAGTATGTGATCAATACAAGAAATGAGACTGTTGGCTCAGCCAAATGAGCTTATAATTGTGCCCCTTTTCCATGCCTTCTTTTCCAAGCAATAGGCTATGATGGTGGGGAACGTGAGAGTAGCCACCAGCATTTAGACAAATTGAAAACCCCGTTTAACTCCATGCCTCATGGCCAACACCAAGGATAATTGCACACCACCCCCGTGACCTGTTATACGAAGGCTCTAAGCCAATTTAACAGAAGATACTTTGCTAAAAAACTGGCAAAACCCACACTGATTTATTGAAAAAGTCTATGCTTGAATGTTTTGTTGTCAGAAGTTGTTCTACCCTATGAAGCAATAGGTAACATTTGATCAAAGAGGAAAAACTAATGCAGTTCAGACAGAATCAAGAGAAATATTAACCTCACCCTTCTTTCAAGTTAGCTGATTTTATAACGTAAGAGTGCAAATTAAGGTTGTTGAAAGAAAACAAGTAAAAACAGCTGGTTACAAAACTGACAGTTTGGCTAAGAGTAAAAAGGCCATAGGGAAAGTTATATACTTAACACCTGCTACTGGCAGTCTCCAAATCCCCTAAGTTCTGCAGGAACACAGCACTAGCAGGGTCATTCTGACTACTTACCATCAATTGACAAGACAAAATATTTGTAGTTTGATTTCTTGCTCCCTAAATAACAGCAATCAAAAAGCCACTATAAGCCTTTAATTTAAACAGCAGTAGTGAATTTTTTGTCGTTGGACATGAATTTCAAGTGAATACCTCAAAAAAAAAAATCACATACTGAGATATACTCAGTATTACTTCCACCTCCTAACCATTTTTTATGCTTCAAAAAATGCAAATATTTAGATGCATTAAGAACAGTAAGCCTATCTGTTAAGCACAACATTGCTAATTGCAGTGGTGAATACAAGATCACTCCAACAGCAATTACAAATTTTCTTTAATCTAATAATTTACATGGGGGTAAATCCCGCCACATAGTGCCTACCAATTGAAGCCTGCTTATTTCACGTTCCTGTAGTGGAAAAATGACGTGACTTTTGCATTAATTTTTTTTTTCTTCTCATAATAAAGACTGATTACAACCTCTTTTTTAATGAAACTTCACGGAGAAAAATATCAAAAATAAAAGCCTTGTCAAAGATACACAGTTCAAGTATATTTTCTGAAGAAAAACATTACCTTAGGGGAAAAAAAAAAAACCCTCAAAATTCCAAAATTCAGTACCAAACCTCAGTTGTAACTATCAGGCTTTATCAGAGTAATACAGTGAAAGTTTCATGAATTGTCTTTCAAAAAGGAAAGAAGCATAGTCAAGAAATGTCTTCACTTTCACAATTAATGAATTACTAAATATTTGTTCAAAACAGTTGTTCTTTGTAACATCTTAAATGCTTCCTGCTCTAAGAACCAAAGCATAGTTTTACATGGGAATAGCTTTTTTTTGTGCCCTGGTTGCTTCACTCCTTTTTAATCAAAGGAATTCTGACAAATCTGTCACAACCAAGACCTCTAAAAACAAAACTAAGCCAACAAAATTGTCCACCCATAGCACTGAAAGCATATCAGAAATTCCTTGGATTGTTGTAACAGACAGTATGAACAGTAGCTTTAATTGGTTATTAAAGGCTAACATGCTTTAAATGACAGAAAAATATGACTGTTTCAGTGACACATTAAAATACAGTAATTCTTATAATGAGTAATGTTTTATATTAGCTTTTTCCATCTTGCGCTGGTGAGACCAATGGTATAACCAGGTCTATTCCTGAAGTTCCTCCGAAGATCCTGCAAATTTGTTTGTCCTAAACACAGTGGGAGATTAGGTTAAGTTAAATTATTTCATGAAAAAATTTACTAGGACCTAGATCTGAGAAGATAATCAGGAAGACAAAAAAATCATAAGGAGTTTCTTTCCTCCACACAGGAAAAGAAGCACTAACACAGAGAGAGGAGAGAGTAGATACCCAGTATGTATCACAAAGGAAAAGATGATGAAGAGATCAGCGAAACAAAACAGAGACATTTAAAGTAACAATGAAGCTGAGGATCTGGAATCACGTCCCTAACCTGTTTTTTACAAAATAAAATACAATAAAATATAAAAATCAACCCTGTGATCATAATGAATTTACTTTTCTTTCCTTTTCTTTAAGGGTACTTAGTGTTACAAATGTCCGCATTCCACAAACCCAGTCACTGAGATTTTATCAGTTATGGAAGCCTAAAATCAGGCCCCTGTAAAATTACGCGATTAGAACACAATGATCTCAAACATGCCAGACATTCTGAAAAATCTGAGCGAGCTGGGTGGGTTTGGTTGGTTGCTTTTACTTACTTATTTTTCCTTAACCTACATACTCACTACATCCAGTCCTAAATATAATTTTGACAAACATCAAACCAACTTGACCAACCTGCTGCAAGTTGATGACCTTTCTGCAAGGTGCAATAAAGACTGCTTTTAACAGATACTACTGTCACTACTGGTTCACAAAACATACCCAAAGATGCAGGACAGAGATTAAACTCTCAGAATGCAGCCGTATTCCAAGCTGTATTTCTAAAGAAAGATTAAAATTACAACTATAACAACAACAACAATCTTAGAAAACATCTTAATCTCTAAGGAGAGTAGAAACAAGAACTGAGGAAAAAAAATACCTTTTCAACTAGTGTATCAATACCATCCAAGCATGCTGAAAAAACTATGAATTTTCGGCTCCAAAGCACCTCCTCCTTGAAGAGAATACAGTCCTTCAACTTTCCAAGAGGTACACATTAAAAGTATATAGCTTTACTGTTTCCATTTGCACTGTTGGGTTTTTTCCAGACTCTTTAAGTTTCATCATGTCAGCAAAGCTCCATTATTTAAGTTCTAATATTGTTTTCAGCCAATCTGACAATACTGTCAGAGCAGTAAACTGTGAGGAACAGAAGTGCTTCTGACCAGCATGAATGAGCAGCACAATACTGAACAAATCAACATGACTCCCTGGGCAATTCAAGTATTATCTATGCATGCTCTTGAGATCATGCACTGTCTCGCTATATGGTTGCCAAGTGCTCAGAAAAGTGCATTTTTTGAAAACCCACTGGTGTCTGGAGCATAATACAAATAATATAGTAATGACTTGGGCTTAGGGGACAAAAACTGGGTTGCATTCTCACAATCAAGGGAGAGTTATTCCCAGTATCTCCAGATAAATTACATGTGACAAAGCAGTACTCGTGCAAATACAAGTTACCAACACATGGTCTCTTCTGGTATGCCACTAAGACAGAAACATTTTTGTGTGGTGTCCAAATCATCCAGCTACTACAGTTATGGTGACATCACAGTTCAATTTCTTTCTATGGAAAGTTTGTTGGCTAACATGAGAAGTCACCAGCTTTACAGTTTCACTCCTACTTTTTGAGACAGTCTAAATGTGAAGATTATACACAGTCTAATAATTCATAGATGAAACTCGTCTGCATTTCATATGAATGTGCAATAACCTCCTAGCAAACTGACCTATTTACCAAAAGAACATTAAAACGTTGTTCTGAACGTGTATTATGAAAATACAATAAAATTAACCCTGTAAATGAACTGCCATCCCCGGCAGATACAAGAACTCATTCACATTTCTGAAATTCATTCTCTCTTCTATTTTTCTGAAACATCTTTGATAGAGTTAAATTTCTGTTTAAAAACATTAACATGGATGTCAGCTTTGGCAAGCCTTTGATGCTTATGCTTGTCTCTTCATTATGTATCAGGTACATATGCCACCCATCTGATAAGGCTTTTCCTCATTTCTGTGCCCAGAAAACAGGCTTGACACTTCTGACATGAAAATAATTAATAGGGAATGATGGGAGAAACTCTAGTAACACTGCTATTCTCTATTTTACTAGTATTTATTCCTTCTTTAAGAAAAATTAAGTACATCACCTGACACTGAATTTATCATAGCATTGTATTTCTTAGTGAAGACTTTATTCCCTTTTGTGTGTTCATCCACTGTATAACAAGTGCTGATAATGTCATTCATCGCGCTGTATGTTTCTGCTATATTACATCACTGCTGCATCAGCTGCACTTATTCTTTGTCTAAAATTAGCTGGTTTGGTTTGGACAGAGATTAGAGAAGTGATCAAAAACTGTTCCTGTTGGATGAAAAATGAATACCAGGCAATTTGGGATTCATTCAAAATTGTTCAATTTCCAATAAACAAGAAGTGTTGAGTAGGCACGTGACATTACTGGAAACAATCACACTGATGTAGAAAAAAGGACAGTAATTTAATGTTTTAAAGTATAAATGAGATGCCATATTCCTTGGTTGAGTTTATGCTACCTGAAGGAACTACTCTATCACACTATATCATAAGATACCTTTTAATCTTTACCAAAAATTTGCTGTGATATTTTGCATTCAGAAAATATGATCTGAAGTGATGATCATCCTTCCTAAATGGGCTTCTGGTTTAAAGGTATTGGAAGTTCATTTTATCAATTTAATTACATTTATCATGTTTCAATGTATTACTATCACTAACACACAATACTTTAGCACGGGAAATACACAGATACATTTATTTTAAGCTTTGACGATCTGTAGAGTGTGTAAAAAAAACAGGTGCACAAAAAAAAGACAATATTCTTCAACGCATTGGCATTTTCTCCAGCCTGAACTAAGGACAATCATAAGCACAAGTTCTTGCTTTAATGCCTTAACAGAATTAAGCAACCTCCTCCATGTCCATTCCGTGCCACTCATACCTACCACAGGATAAAAATGGTAAGTGAAATAAAACAGCAACTTGTCAGCTTTTCACAAAGAACATATAGTACTGAGTAAGCTAGGTTGGTTTTTTTTGTTTGATTGGGAGGTTTTGTTTGTTTAACTAATGCAATCTTATCTGGTCCATTTGTTATTTATCTTTTTATGAAGGTGGTAGATATACTATGCAATACCAGTGGCACATCAATACTTCCAACCAAGCTAAATTCCTATCAATTGCCTACTATGATGGGCACCTATTGTGAACTGCTACAGTCCTCTATGCTTTCTACTGGTTCATTGATCTCTGTAGCATGTGATAAAAAAAAAAAAAAATCTATATTCAGTTAATGAACAGAGTAGCACCACAGAATACACAGGATTTAACTAAACTTAGAGCATCTCTACTCTAAAGTAAAACTTGAAAAGAAGCAGAGTGAGAGCAGATAAGATCTCGTCATAGCCAGACTGAGCAACAATAGGAAGAGGAGAAAAGATAAAAAAAATGAAGAGTAAAAGTAGTTTGAGGGGAAAATAAATGAGAAAGTTCTAAACTCTAAGGCTGAAACATCCAGCCCATTACTTGTCCTGATGATTTCTATTCTTTCAGATAGATTCAACATCTTCACATGGGTTCACAATCTTTTAAATTCAAGGTGACAGTATTCCTCTGCTGCTTGTTCCTGGAGCTTCATTCACCCAAAAAAAAAAAAAAAAAACAAACCAAAAACACAAACCAAACCAAAAACAACCCACAAGAAAGAAAGAAAGAAAGAAAGGCCCCTGAGGATCAGCAGTCACTTCAAACCAGTCTGTGGTCCTCTGGATAAAGTAAGTAGGAATAGTTCACAATAAGTATGCCAAGCTCCCAGACAGAAAAACACTAGGCATGTTGAATCCATATGTTCTGTATCAGAGATCTTTGCAAATGTTTTTAATACCATAATTCTTCTGCAGTGGTAGCTAAGATGGCCTCTTTCCAATCTTCTCTAAAAGCTTTCATATTCTTCCTGTGTAATGTCTCTAAAATTTATTGTTTTCTACACAGGCACATAATACATATTCATATAATTAAAATTCGTGATCTGAAATCATTACTGTAACAGCATCCTGCTTTGTGACTTAAGTTATAACACAATATGAAAAAATAGACAAAGGATTTGGAAGGAACTCAAGAGCACCCCAGTAGATTTTTACCCATTCTAGAGAATTCCTGTTTTCCTAATTTCTCTTTTAAGCTCAGCTCTAAGAGGAGTCCACCTTCAGTAGTCTTAAGTAGGCACTCCTCATAAGCAGCTTAGCTAAGCAATCAACTGCATTTGCTATTATATTTAACTCAAATATCCTTCCTGTTTCCTCTCCTGATCAAAGTAGCAGCCTTCCCTCAAACCTTTATGTTTGAAAGCTACTATATTACCATTCAACCTTCTCTTTTTTAAACTAATTCCTTCAACTTTATCTGCATTCACTGCCTTTACTAAACCTCCAACTTATTCTGTTCTCCACCAGAACCCTCTTTTAATTTGTCTACATCTTTCTGCAAAAGATGCACTGAAACTGGCTACAGGACTCTGACCAACATGCCCTCAATACAATCTGACCAGAATAGCCTGCTGTGACTATGTCTGAAATATACATACTGTACACTATAGTCTTCAAATGCAATTTACAGAAAAAACATTGCACTTCTCAGTAACATCCTGGTTGATTACTGAGCAAACATCCAGCAATGCACTAATACCCTGGAAACTGCTGCTGCATAGACTATTTTCCCTTATTTTACATGTGTTTGACATTTCCCTCTTAAACATAGCATTTTTCAGTAAATATATTTCTTGATAGTATTTTTCCCTGATTTGTAAACATTATTAATAGTTCCAGTTTAGTGAGATCATTTTGTACATAAGTATTGTCTCCTGAAGAATTTTAGGCAGCAGAAGAAACAGAGGTTTTTGCAAGTAACACTGCAATTTTGTGGTTCTCCGACTCCTATCAAATCTCACTCCTTTCATAAAGCTTTGAGATTAATTTCCCAAAGTCCAGCATTTTGTTTCTTATTTCACCCCTATATACTTGGGTTCAACTCAAAACTTAGTATATTCTAGATTCCCTCTCTAGTGTTTTCTCTTAAAACAGCCAGTGATTACCTCTTTCTTTTAAAGCCTCCAATAATTTTCACACTATGCAACTCCAAATCATCACTTCCAGGTAAGCAGATTTTCTCAATGGATTTTTTTCTTCTTTGTGTGGGATGAAAACTAAGCAGAGTTATCTGTTCAGGCAGTTCCTAACAAATCATACAAGGCTGAATCCATGTAACTAAGCTCAGAGTTTTAAATATTTATATAGGCTCTGGATAACTGCTTTTAGGAATTACAATATAGAATGGACATTAAAAAATAGCAGAAAAGTATCATATTTATTTGTAGCCTCCGTCATACACAGAGTTTGACAGACATACATACAAAATCAAAAATTCACAACTCAATACCCATTAGCTATAATTTTCAGAAACATTCCTGTCATCTCCATTCTTCATCAAATAAGTAACAGCCTCTGAGACTTTACAGGGCTGAAATCCATTTGGAGAGGCAGTCCATATATCTTTATCCAAAATTTATTCAGACTTTGAACACAGGATGGAGAATCAAGAGGTAAAACGTACATGATACACACATTTAGGGGGATAGCAAAATCAGAAATACGGTCACAAATATTCACACATATCCACCAATCCCAAGTTGCACTCTCCTATTGAAGCTGTTCTGGATCAGTGCCACCCAGATCTGAAGTTTTTCAGTAATTCCAACTACTGACAAGGCTTTCATAACCCATGTCCTTTCAGGTTGCATTGTAAAGCAGGTTTGTCACCTTTACCTTAACTGGCATTCAAATTACACCTCCTTTCAGAAAAATATGCCTTTTATGAAAAGCATAAAAAATGAATTAGCAAAATGCTTAAAATACTCCCTTGTTTTCTGAAGTTAAATCATGAGATTCAAACAACTCAGAGCTGCCTGACAACATTAATTACCATATTTGACTAACAGAGTGACTTTGACTATTTTATTTGTCTTTTTAGAGACAACAACTTTTAAAGAATAGAAACAAAATTATTTACTGAAACAAACTGTAAGTATTCTTCCTTTTCCATAATCATCGTAATGCTCAAGTTTTACCCCCATGTAAAAGAGAGACAGTCTTAAACAGAACTGACTTTGGAGTGGGAATTGGAATTCTAATTGTTTTCCATTTTTTATTTTTTAAAATTCATTTTCCCTGGGCATGACCACCACACACAACAGCATGAATGCAGCAGAAATTCGCCAACATACACAGAAGCTTTTGGCTTTTTTTAATACCTTCTCAGCTTCTGCAACACAAGATGGTAGCTGTAAAATTATCCTGCCCAGGTATCTAAGAAATCAATTCTATCTTGACACATTTTAAGTTTTAGTATGTTGTGGAACTAGTCTTAAAAGCGGTTTAAATGTAATACATGTGTTTATCGGGCAGTTTTTGCTTTCCAAACTGGATTATGAAGATGCTGCTACAAAGCAATGGGCCACCATTGCTTCTTTATGTAAAATAATTCTCTATTCTTCCAATGCCTTCCAAAACCTACTCCCTGAAGTCAGAAGCCAACACACGGATGTGTTAAGCACACAATGATTGCTAATTGTGCGCTTTGCTGATTGTCGCACACTTCCTTAAAGATCCCTGAGCTATATTAATCCCTTAGTTTACCTTAATAAATCCAGATCTTTTAGTACCTTAATATAAAAAGTTTGCTTTTTTTTTTTTCCCCCAGCTATTTTTATTTAGTTTGCATTAATAAAAAGCTAAGTGCTTGCTATGATAACAGACAAAAGGGACACATTTCGGGGAAAAAAAAAAATACAGTTACTCTAATAATGTTTATTCCACAGTTCAATGAGTGCTTCAAACCCATCTGCATATAGCAGCCTGCAATCAGCAGATGAAATCGTGCCTGTCCATAGAGCAGAAGCAGAACCCTACTGGCTTTGCTTAAACTTAAATATTTGCATTTGTTTATGATCACAGGTTTGAGGTTGAAGTTAGAAGGGACCTCTGGTTGACCCACCTCAAACCATGGTCAACCAGAGCAGGTTTCTTTGGACTAGGTCCAGTCAGGTATTGAACAGCAATAAGGATGGAGACTCCGATACTTCCCTGGGTAACCTGTTCCAGTGCTTATCACCCTTATTCTAAAGAACTTTTCAATGTCTAAATGGAGTTTCTTGTATTTTGATTTATGCCTTTCAAATAAGTATCTTTCTTTTTAAATTTAGAAAAAATAAAAATATTACTTGTTATGCAATAATGGAAGACCAGGGAACAGCTTTCCGAAATATCAAATGCTTTTGTACCTACATTTAATTTTATTTTTTGTTTTGTGAATTCCTCAGTTCACCATTCCATTATTTCCTGAAAATGAGTAACAGAATATTACTAAATATTATGTATAACATTTTCACAGGGTCTAAGACCTAAACAATGTGATTCATTTGGACTTACAAGGCAAAATGATTTTACAATGTTTAATTTCTCACTACAAAACAAAAATTTCAAAACATTTAAGCAAGGCTCAAAAAAACCTCCAACCATTCAATATACTTAGGTAGAAAATATTTTCTGTTAGAATGAACATTTTACACTGGTCCTGAAACTCATCTGTAGACCACTAACACCACCAGAATTTATAACCAACTAATTCTCACCAAGCTTTTTTTTTTTTAATTAAAGGCTAAATTGTAAAGGAACTTGAGATTTCTATACCTGCAAGTAGTAAATAATCAACTCCCTTCATGTAGACATAGCTATGGGAGGACAAAGAAATTTCTGGTCACCCAGGGAGTAATCTACTATTAGTTAACTCTATTGCAGTTTCCTTGATTGTTTGATTATCCCATGGTGACTGTGCCTTACGGTGTAGGAGGAAAAAAACCCATCAGCTTTATTTTCAGCATATATCTTGTGTGTCTTCTCAGTTGCCTAGCTGTTTTCAGGTACTCTAAGACTGGAGCTGCTTGGGATGGCATCATCCTCACTAAGGACCTATTATCATTTCTAAAACCACAGATAATGCCTTTTCTTAAAGTCTTTGAAGGTGGATGTGGCTTCAAGTTACCCTCTACACACTAAGGTACTTTGTACCACAGTGAATATCTACACTACATGAGCTTGTTTTTTGGTGAATTAGCCATCCCCATTTCACTGATCCTAACCTTTTGCTCTTACCTTCAAAACCACACGGAACCCCCTCATACTAAACTGAGCTTTAAATAAAGCCAGGTGGCTTTTTTGATTATGAGGTAGTTCAGCTTACAAAACTGAGCTGCTAATATTGCAGTGAGAATGTTAAATTACTGACACTGGTAAGTCCTTCAGTGACTCCTCATAGAACCCGAGTCCTAACAGAGAGTAGTTTTCCCACAGCGCATTGAAACAAAAGAGTTCTCCATTTTACTGCATCACAAGAGATACTCAAAATACCCCAAGGGGAGATAGTAAGCACAGATTAACTATGATAGGTCTTTGCAGTGGCACTACTGATATCCAAGGCAGTAATTCTGATCGCCAAGACAAAATCCAGTCATCCATGTTCTTTCCACAATAAAGGTCATGCATACTTCATTCAAGTCAGTTTATTTGGTTGATCAGCCTTCTCAAACAAAAACAGGGGTGGGTGGGGAGAACAGTTAGTAGGTAAGAATAAAAAAATGGAGAGAAATGGCATTTTTAAAAAAAAAAAATCACATTATTAGGAATCAAAAGATTGGTTTTGATCTACTACTAAGATGTGACAGGACTAATTAAAAGGAAAAAATGCCTTAAGTATTTTTCCTATCTTTATGCAAAACATTTTTCTCAAATAGCTTGACAAATAAAAACATGACTGAGTACTTGTTGCATATCCTTTCTCAGCAGGTATTTAGATCTGGTATAAAGAAAACAGAAGCATTCTGAGAACAGTAGACTGCTGATCTAGTTAAATACCAAACAAAAGCAAGAGACAGAAGAGTCTTCAAGTAGCATTTAATTGCTAATGACCTTTCAAGGAATTTTTTCATATTTTCCCAAAGAAATCCTTTGCAAAGTTGTATTTCAGCATCAACTTCACAATCAACTATTTTATATTGAATACATTACCAACCAAGTTCAACATCAGTTCTGCAATTTACTGTGACTAGACTAAGGAATGTAAATGCCGCTAAGTGTCCTTCAAGTCTTATGTTAAGCTTGAGCGCCAAATTCCTTTGTAGTTCTTCTAGGGTATTACCATTAGTATAGAAGGGTTAATAGTAAAGGCTGATGATTGTTTAAAAATTCACATTACCAAAGTGGATTACATTGCATCTACTGAGAGGATCAACAATGTAAGCCTACACTAAGCCATTATTGCAGAAACAAAGCTAGCATTTTAAGCCTTTGGAAACAAGCATAAAATGAACAAAAGAAAAAATTCTTCTGATGTAAGAACAAGGCAAACACTACATGCTTTTCATGCAGACTCACATTTTCAGAGCCATACAGAATACATGAAAATGGACAAAGAGCCTCCCCAAAAAGCTCATCATGAACTCCTGACAAGATCAGCAAACTTGCAGAAAAGGACAAAACAAATAACTGTAAGTGATCAAATGGTATAAAGGAAGTCTTGTCTCCTCTCTTATTCTAGACATAACCAATTATCTTGAATTTAGGAATGAAGATTGGAAGAATCAAACATGCTTGTAAAAAGCTGAGGTTTTACATCTTCAGTGAAGTAATTGATGTTCAAAGGCACTAAATGCTGCAAATTTCTATCAAAGTCAGTGGAATCTGAGGCTTCTCAATACATATCCATTTGTCTGGGCAGTTAAATTTCAAACTTCATTAATACAAGTTTGAAAATATTAACAGAATCCTTTGGGATTGCTTCAGCACTTCCTTTTAAGCTCCCTGAATTCATCACTACAATTTGCCTTCTTTTACAAAATTGAAAACCAACAAATGAAAAAACTAAGTGAACAAACCCCAGCCTGAGCATGCTATGCTGATCTGGAGTGCTATCACAGATTGTTTGTAAGTACCTCTTTCCTAGCACTTACCTATGGATGAAAATGCTTATTACTGTTTCCAGTTGCAAATTTAACAGTTCCAGTTTTCTGACAAACTACTTGGCACATAACACATTCTGATGTTATGAAAGGAAATGAATATAATGTGTTCCATCTAGTACCATCTCATGGTTAAAACACTGCACATTCTAGTTAAATTACAGACGACATTCTAACCTTCAGAAATTGTATTCTTCAGCACTGAAGATTATTCTTATTTTAAGCACCATGCTAAGCTTCTTCATGATGCAACTAGACAGACAGGAAAGCATCATTCAACACTCCTACAACTTAGGTTTCTAAATATAACTTACTTTTGTTTTATTTGTCTTGAACTGAAATTGGATCAGCTACTGAAAAGTCTAAGAGTTAACATTAATCACTGCTGAAGCAGACTACTGCAGACAGGTTCTCTTTTTTCTGAAGTGTTTTTAAACTGTTAACAGGAACAGGCTTTAAGACATTTGTCTTCTGTGTTTACTTTAAAAAAAGTATCATTATTTAAATGATGTTTTTTACGACTGCACAAGTAATGAAGTTCACACATGGAACAGTAATTTTTCCATCACTGAAAAAAATTAATTCTGTGAATTTTGTTAGTTTTCAGAGGTTTGTTTTTTCAAGACTCGGACAAAGTACTGAGAACTCACAGCAGTTTTACAAAATGGGCAATTAATTTCAACAGAGGTAAAGGATCTTCATACCAACTTTGATTCCCAAACTTTTAAAATTGGGCTGAACGTAGTATCTCCCATAACATTTTGCACCTCAGACTTTGGATCCTCTGAAGGATGGACAGGAGAAGGCAGAACATGTTCACTCTTTCCACAGTGTCCCCCTACACATACATTCTATCAAGTCAGAATAGATACAAGTTTCTAAAGGTTTTTCCTCCTTCCATCTCTAATAAAGGTACCACAGCTGCATTTTCTCCTACTCTCAGGTCCAAAAGCTGGTCTTTATCTTGGTATTTACGATATATAACAAGGTTTCCTCTTTTTCTGCCTGAGGTGTTTTTTTTTTTCCTTCCTTAAGGGAGGGGAATGGATACAATTGGCATTCATAAGCCTAACTTTTTCTCATTAATGATGTTCCAGTATTTTCTTAAAATGTTCGCTCTTCCCTAATTTTTAAAGTATATTCATCAGAACAGTCACAAAAGTTGTGCAGAAACATCATATAAAGTAAAATTTCTTTAAAATTGCATCTATGTGTAACAAATTAGTTATCTGGCTACCTTAACCTACTGATGAGATAAATATTAAATGTGAAAATACTCTACTTAAAATTTGAAAGTCACAATATTACATTTCTGATTTGGCTTCATCCCATTGGCATAAATGTCATGGCTCAGAACACAGTCATTTGCTAGCACTTAATGTAAAAATTAAGCAACATGGAAGACATTATAAAAAAGAAAAAAGAAAAAATTGCCATTTCTTCACAGCCAATAAAGTTTAGACAAACAATACGAAAAACATTGTCTACGCTGTATTATTTTCCTTTTACTCTTGCTAGATTTTCTAAAAAGCCTATTAGAATAGAGCAAACTGGTTGCAGTATCCAAAACCAATTTTTCTGATGCTTAATCAGTTCTTTGCCCTGTGGACCACTGTGACATCTCTCATATGCAGTGCACGTATAAATAGGCCAAGATTTGTCACCGACACTGACCTAAACCCCTCATTTCTCTGATTTCAGACCCGCTCTCCACTTTTGCAGGAAAGCAATTCAGGAGACTAACAACAAAAGAGAGTCTCTATTCCAGTAAGTAGGAGCTAAGAAGCTAGAATGCAACATTGCTCTAAAAGAGTAGTATTTACACTTGGTTTTCAAGGACACTTTAGATACACTCATCCATCACACACAAGACATTAACACAATTATTTTGTATTTTTTCCAGAGTTAACATTAATAAACAATTACCATAACAATTTTTCTCAGATAACTTAAAAGGCTTATGAGCTGACACCCAGAGATCTTCACCCATCCCTGGGCTTTTCCTGCAGTGCTCCTATGCATAGAATGAGCTAGGACTGATGGTAAGAGAGTGAAATATACTGTAAAGAGGTACTTCCTGCCTTCCTGCCTCATGGATAGTCCCCTTTATTCTGTTCCTCTTCATTATACCTAATGTGACCTATGCTTTTGCCTTTCATCAGCATGTTAACCTTCTCAAAGTAAGAAGTAAAAGCACTAAAATACATGAATTGATAAAAGTCTTTCTAGAAAAATTCTGTAATTATCTTTAGATATAATAATTATGTTGTATTCACTAATTCTGCAGTTACTTGTTAACGTGAAAAAAATTAAAAGTTGTCTAAAATTAAAATAAATATTAAAAAGGGAATTCTATACTAAAGCAATTTTCACTCCTCTGACTTTAAAGCACAATTATAAGATGCATTTTTTTAATCTAATTGTTTCTATCATTCTGTTAAACATTTTATTCAATATTTGTGTGAATAATTGTATTTCTCTTTCCCAAACTCTTTCAATTAGAAATAAAACTGGGATGCAGTGGTATTACAAATCCTTCTTTTGCACCTCAGTAGAATCATTAATTGCTTACAAGAGCAAGAAAAAAGGCCAAAACTAAAACATTTTCAACAACAGCCAGAAGAAGCATAATTAAACTTTTATTCATGTTAGTATTTAGGGAAGTATGACCTTATTTTAGTATGCTGATCTCTGAAGGAGGTGAAGGGACTACAGTGAACTTACACCCTAGAATGAAATGTAGGAAAAATGCTTCTGTTGGAAAATGCATATAACAACTGCCTACTATTTTAGATATCTATCACATACCTGATGTTAATTCTTTAAACTAGAGAAAATTCTGTCCACTAAAATAGCAAGTGTGAAAAGGAACCCACTGGGCTGTGTTAAATGCTCAGCACAGTATATTATTCCTGACATGAGTAGAAAGAGCAATAAGCTCCTCCATAGGCCTTGGCATAGAGAAATAAAAAAAAGTTTTACATGACAAAGCTGTCTCTGAAATGAAAAACTGAATTGTGAAGAGAATAAACATTACAGGCACAAATCAATCAAGACATCACAGGGCAAAAGAGAAAAAAAAAATCCTTGTAGCACCAATATATACCCTGGCACAAGCCACCAAACTAGCTCAGTAGAGGTACCATGACTCTTCCCAGCACCCACAGAGCAAAGTGACGAGTTGGTAGTAGAGAGAACAGGATGGAAGTAACCACAGTTACCCAAAGTCTAAGGAGTTGGACCCATAGATGCCAAATGGCACTTGACCAGAAGTACAAGCTGGAACGTGCACTGTCCACTTGTATGAAGGAGAATCAGGAAGTTTCTAAGATCACTAAATCAACAAAAGGTATCTTACAGGGTATCTTCTCTAAGCTCAGAATTTTTTTTGATAAATGAAGATCCCAGCCCCATCCTGGCTGGCATATCCTGGCCAAAAGATTCTCTGGCAGAGATTTCCCTTATTGCCTCATCTAAAATTCAGCCTGCAGATGCACAAGTTCAGGATTTGGTTCATAGTGCACCCATTTATGGAAATAGCAATTTACATGCACCATACCAAATGATGCAATAGATGCAACTGATAAGCAAGTCACTCAGGAAACAGAAGCAAAGCTAGCACACTAAATTGCTGATAAGGAACCCAACCATGTCTGTGGTAAATTTGAATAATTCTATGTCAATATGCAGTTTAAAGAAAAATTGGAAAAAAAGTCTTTCCTGTTCATAACAACTTTGCAGTTTGTGTCAGAACTCAAGAAGCAGTCCAAATTGTTAAATGAAAAAAAGATTCAAGTCATACAGTTCCATATCAAGAAACAGAAAAATAGCAGGAGGAACATTTCAGAATCAATTTCATTCTCCTCAGTTCAAGTTTACTAAACTCCACAGTATTTCACATTGAGTGATATATTGATCAGTAAATATAAAAATCATGAATACAGACATACTGCTGCTGCAGGGGAAAAAGCAGGTTCCCTGATCATGATGTGGCAATTTATTTTACTGAAGTATTATAAAGTTAAATGAAACAGACATTAATAGCTAGGCAGATGAAATTAGGGCATAATTTAAACAGGGTATGTCTCTCATGAACTATGTCTTTCAATGAATAAGTAGTTTCTTTAAATTCTTTGTGGATAAAGCCTCTGTGGATAAGGCTGGTGAAGCACTGGCCCAGGCTGCACTGGGAGGCTGAAAGATGGCCAGCCATGTGGAACACTGGAACAGGTTGCCCAGGGAAGCGGCAGAGGCCCCATCCCTGGAGACATTCAAAGTGGGGCTTGATGAGGCTCTGAGCAACCTGATATAGTTGAGGATGTCCCAGCTTATTGCAGGGGGGTTGGACTAGATGACCTTTAGAGGTCCCTTCCAACCCAAGGCATTCTATGGTTCTATGAAGGTACTCAATATCTGCCCAGATGAAGCCCTGAGTAACGTGCTCCAAATTCAACGCTTGCTCCATTTTGGGATTAAGGCCCATCTCATTTATCCTAAAAGTTCTATAATAATTTGTGGGCAAAATTTACACAACAGTTAATAAACCTAAACTCACTTGTTTTGGTTAAATTTTATATTCCACTATTAGCCTTAAATATTACTTGGACCTTTTGTTGAAGAACAGCAAAATGTATAATACAGAGATTGCACATCAAACAGATTAAAAAGAAAAAAATTTACTTGATTACAACAGAAATGCGTGAATTCTGATTTAGTTCACTACAATGATGCCTTTATTCTATGTATGCTGTTCACTTTCTCCTTAAATTGCTATAGTATCAAAATAAGATTAAGTATTTTATCATTGAATGAAAATGAATGAATATGAATGAATGAAAATAAATACGGAAAACATTTTCTTCTAAAGTAACACTGAAGTATTACTCCTGAAATATGGTTCTTGTCTGTATAACCAATGGTACTTAAGAGCACTCCACAGTAATGGTGAAGAAATAGCTACTCTGCCTGCATAAAGCAAGTCTTTATTATAAATATACTTTATAATGGCATTGTAAAAGACACAAATGAAATGTGATTTAGCTTGACAAGAACGTAAACATTTAATTAAAATAGATAATGAGTTAACACAAAACAAGATTGCTTATCATGTAATGTAGAAAAGATAAAAGTAAATAATTACTTTATAAATAAGTGTCCATAAATTCACACATTTTAAACTCAGGGATTTTCATTTTAATATTCATGTGCTAGGACCGATTCAATAAAAATCTGAAATTTGCTCCATCTTCAGCATTTACTGCTTTAAGACGTTACACAAAGTAAAATGAATAGATTAACATCTTAAAATTTCCTCTACCAAAACTCCTCCAATTCTAAACCATTGTAATTAGGCACGTATTATTAAAGAATCTCTGAACTTCAAATGAAGAGAACTGCTAAAAAAATCTGATAGTGTTTTAATATTTGAAGGCAGTCTGGTCTTTAATGTTTCTAGAGCACTCCTTAGATACTTTGAATCTAAAAGGTCACGTCAGACTGAAAATATGGAATTTTTTTTTAATATGCATATAGTAGAATTAACCCTTTTCCCCCTTTTTTCTCATCCATTATTTTTCCTCTTAATTGTTTTTGAGGTGCTTAGCCTCTGAAGTATGTTGTCACAGTCTCCCTACTTCACGTTTGTATGTTTTCTTCAGTTTTATGCTATACTGACTGTATATAAACTGAATTATGGCAATATATTCAAGTTACTATTACTCCTGAAAATGTTGGTCCCATATTACTGACTCTAATGTAAAAAAAGCTTGTAAAAAACACACTTGCTATTAAGAGATGCCTGGGAACATCTCTTGCAATGAACACTGTGTGGATATGCACATACATGCAAACAACTGTGAAGGTGTTATTTTGATTCTAATAGTGATTTTGTCATGCAATTAACACTACAATTATCTTTTAAGTTCTCAACCTAGTAAAAAAAATTATCCAACTCCTCTAATTATGCACTACAACTGAGTCAACGTATTTACCTGGCTGCTGGTCACACAGTCCAAGAGAAAGATTCCCATCCCAAAGTTACAGTAATTACTATACATCCTAATCTTCCAATTCTGTTTTGCATTCCCTTAAAACCTTTTAAAAAATCATAGTAATCCTCATGTATGTCCTTATTTGTATTGTGCTTTTGTCAGCACTAAAAAAAGTGAAGATTTTCAATCAAAATAATTTGAAGGCAGCACTTTTGAAAAGCTTTGAATTAAAAATGAAGAAAAAAAAGGTAAATTTCTGCAGAGGGAGTTATTGAATCTGTAGCATGTAGCAAGAGCAGAAGGCTGGAAGCCAGACCAGACATATAACCTACTCCCAAAAAAACTCTAGAGTTTGGTATTATTCATCTTGCTCATCCTGAAATACATCCAGATCAAAGATTCACCTGGCAAAGAAACAGCAAGTATTTACAGAGATATAAAACTATTCATCTGCTTGCACAACTTATTACTAATTAAACAATTTTAAATAATCTGACAGGGAGACATTTAGCTATAAGAAAGTAGTTAGGACTATTAATTATTATGCAAGTTAGTATTTCTGTCATTTCCACACTGCCATGTTTTTTTCTTAATCTAGGATTTTATAGCAAAGATTCCAGTAAATAAAAGTGAAGGTGATCTTTGAAAAGTAAATGCATCTCTTACAATACATTTCCTTTAAACTAATCATCATGTCATGCTGAAGTTACAAATACCTGAAAATAACTTTGACAGCATTTCTGAATAAAGTTAATAATATCAATTAAAAATTCTGAATTAATTCTTTGGTAGGAAAAGAAAGAAAGGCGAGCTCTGAGACTGAAAACACTCATCTTTGACTAGAACCAGACACAGATGTTTTCACATATGGTTGTCTGTACATGATGCTGGATTTGAAGCACATCTTTTCCACCTACTGTACTTCTAGGCGTAAATCACTCATTTTACCACAGAATGCTCTCAGTATTGTGGTAAGGTTTTCTGAAGGAGAATCTTGCAGAGGACAGCTCTCTTCTTTTAATCTTATGATCCAGAGGAAAAAATGGCATTGGCCAAAATAACAGTATCTGTCAACATATTACAGTTTGGTCCCACTGAAGAAAGTGCTGCTTATTTTTGCCCCCCCACACCCCCTTTTTTTTTTTTTTTTTTTTTGCAAAGGGCAAATTTGCAAGTCAATTTTAATTAGGAAGAGACCGTTCGTTAAAACAAATTACCCACCCGCCC